>PVKH010037168.1:0-11496 GCA_004027955.1 Chaetophractus vellerosus | reverse complement strand
AGCCGCCGTGGGCAGGGCAAAGAGCTGCCACGGACAGGCAAAAGCCGCCACGGGCAGGGCAGGTCGCCTGCGAATCGAGCACAGCCAGCCACCCGCGAACTGAAAAAGCCGGCCGTGATGGAAGCAGAAGCCGCCCACAAGCGGGGAAAGCCGCGCCTGCGCAGTGACCAAGTCTCGGCGCGTCGCCGCAGCGGGGGGGGGGGAAGGGGAGATATGTAATAAAATAAATAAATCTTTAAAAAAAAAAAAAAAATACTATCAAATAAAGGTTGTTTTTGTATACACCTTTTATAACCTAAATTGTTAAGTATAAATAGTATCTGTATTTCCCAGAATTAAATAATTTCAAACAACATTTAAAATGTCTGCAGATAAAAGTCTGGTTAAAGTTTTAGTCAACATATATAATGATTAATATAATTTTTACTATTTCAATCCTGAGGCCTCATATGCCATCTTACTGTATTGAGGTCAGTCTTTTCAATTATTGGAGCTTTTTGTTTGTTTTGGTCAGTTTTTTAAAAATAGCTGAGTCCTTGAATATAATAATATTTGCACATATTGCTCAGATGTGCAAAATAATATAGATCTCTCCCATTTCTATAACTGATTTAAACTTTCCCCTGTAGTGATTGATTCCCATTCATAATAAGGGAAAACAACAAAACAAGCAAAAAACATTGTAAATTTGCAAATTATAAGTACTTTAGGTAAGTATTTGATCAGGTCAAAGTCCAAATTCTTCCTGAGGCCTTTCTTTCTGCCCAGCTCATCTTTCCCTAGATGATGTCTGCGTACTAGGGAAGCAGTCACGATCTCATGGTGTGTGGAAAATGGCCCTGATCCACATGGTGCCCTCTATGAGCTCCTGCTAAACTCCAGCTGAGGTGTAATCACCTTTTATGGTCTCCATGTTACATCAGCCTCTGCTTCTGCTCTATTAATGTGTCTATTGTCTGTTCTCAGCATGGTTGGGGTCTGAGAGTCCAGGCCCAGAATTCCCTACCTTTGCTGACATTGCCAGATTTAAACTCCCACTGTGTATTTACTCTGAGTTTCTACCACATTCTCCATCTCATTCGGAGCCTAGGCTGTCTACTCTGCAGGGTCTTATTAGGCAGTCAGTGACTTTGCCCCTTTCCAAGTCTGGGACAATTTGGGAACTTAAAATTCATCACTGGGAACTTTTCAGGAACTTAGGAAATTCTATTCCTTATGTAGATCACTGAAATACCTGGAATGGGCTTATTCAGGCCTCTCTCTGCCCAAGCACTCTAGGTTGCCCTATCTGCTTTGTTTTGTCCATAGCAAGTTGGTACAAGAGCATCTGCTTTCAGACACTTTCTAAACTTTCAAATATGAAACTGATTTTACTTTCCCCAATTTAAATGGTTCTATATGAGTACCCTCCCCCAAGTTTTTACCTGACAACAGATGGAAAAAGTGAAGAAACTTTAGTTCTCTCTTGTTTTTCTTTTTCTTTCCCTCTCCTTTTCCGTCTAAGACCTTCAACTTCTTGACCAGTAAGAATGTCCCCTATTAAATATGTTCCTTTTTCTTTATATTATGATTTATAGCAAAACTATGTTCAGAACATAAAGGTTTGCTTTTGGAAAGAGGAGCTTTTTAAATTTAAAGCCTTTTTCCCCTTATTCATTACTTGAATTCAAGACTAATGTCTCATCATGGACCAAAAATAAAAAAAATCTAAATCTAAGAATGATCTCTTATTTAAAAGCAATAGACATTCTCATTTTCAGTCACATAATCAATTTCAAGATTTAACTTTAAAAAGAAAAAAAATCACTGATAAGCAAATTTAAAGACATAGAGAGGTATTTTATCAGAGTAATTTACATTAGCAAATGTACAATGGTTGTTAAACTTCACCAATTTTATGATTGTTGATAGATGAGTTTAGTCAAACAGGATAAACTAATCTGGACTTCTTAAAGCATTGAACTCCAATGAAACAATTTACATTACCTAGCCATAAATGATGGAACATTCTTAAAAATTGAAAGTTGATGAGAAATTTGAATGGGTTGGTGGATAGAAGTCATTAAGTTTGGAATTAATGGTTTTAGAAGATTATTATGAATAAAAATTTCTTCCATGGAGACTTGCCGAGTGAGTTAAACAATTTATGTACAGTTAACTCTCCATAGCAAGGGCTGATTATCCAACTTTTCTTTCTATTCTTTCCTGATGTCTTACTTAATTACTTGTTCAATGGCAACTTTATAAAGCATGGCTAGGGAAAATAAATAGAGATGAAACATAATCCACCTCATTTTTTATCAATTATTTAAAAATATTTAATTCAGGAAGAGATGTTAAATTGAGATTTTGTGGTTATTTGAATTATTACTGCCAGCTATATTTCCCATTACTGTAGATAATAGTTTATTTTAAAAAAACTAGCTTTAAAAACAAAAAAGACTGGGAAAAGCAAGATAAGCAACCAAAATGATTAAATTATGAGACTTTATATGAGAATTCTTTTATCCAAAAGATAGTTATTCAATGCTATGCTGGTTTGAGCCTTTTGTGGACTCCAGAAAATTATGTTCTTAAGCTAACCCCTTTCTGTGCATGTAAACCTATTTATGGGGACTTTTTGGTTAGATTCAGTTAAGGGACCTTTTGATTAGAGCACTTTGATTAGATTACTTCAGGTAAGGGCCTTTGATGAGATTGCAGGACCCAGGGTGGGTCTTAATCTTTTTACTGAAGTCCTGTATAAACGGAGGAGTGGGCAGAGAAAGAGATTTTCCATTTTAGCCTGCCATGTGAGAGAGGACTCTAGGATCTCCTGCAGCCACAGAAAGACAGTGAAACCCCAAGAGGCTGAGAGAGAGAGACTGGAGGATGGAATCAGCAGAGCAGCTGAAGCTGAAGCAGTGAGGCCCAGAACAGAAAGGGGAGAGATGAACCATGTGCCTGATCACCCAGAGCTGAATTTGGGGAGAAAGTGAGCCTGGAGGAGAAGGCAGAGACCCTCTGCCATTTTGCCTTGCCACATGGCAGGAGTCCAGGATTGCCAGCAGCAGACCTTTGGTGAGACAACCTCTCTTGATAATGCCTTGATTGAGACATTTTCACAGCCCTGGAGCTGTAACCCTTAACCCTAATAAATTCCTATTATAAAAGCCAACCCATTTCTGGTATTTTACATTGGCATACTGTGGCAAACTAAAAAAATTCAATTGATAAAATTATGTACAGACAAGTATATCACTTTTTGCAAGTGATTCAGCTTCCCTGCTGCAGCAAAATTTTGGTGTCTTGAACAAAATGCTGTAATTTGCATACTTGATTCTAATTTGTCTTTTGACAAGTTTGGAGGTCCCCCAATATATAGAAGGTACCCCTCTGGGGCTGTGGGATCTGACAACCAACTACAGGACCTGTCTCTTCATGAGAGACTAGATAACATAAAAAGGGCTAGGAAAAATAGGCTAATCCTTATCATGAGCCATCCCTGAAACATTCCCCATTAAAATTGATTGGGCCCTTATCCAAACTTGTAAAAAGAAAAAAAGGATGAAACTATCTGGGATTACTGGGAGAGGTTAGAAAGCACTTTCTAGCAACACTCTGGAAATAAGGAAAGTGCAGATATAATCCCCACTCTATCCTCACACTTTGTTGTTGGAATTAAACTAGAAATTAGGGATTTAACCTCAAAAGATTGAGTGGAAAATAACTCCTCTTTCTGAACTTCAACACTTCGCAGAACACTTTTAAAGGATGCTAGAATGAAAATTACATTCTATTAAACATAAAATTATGGCCTTGCAAATTAGGCAACTAAATTCCACCCTGCCCCATCCAGCCAATAATTTTAATAAAGACGTTGGGTATTGCAAGCAAAGAGGATGTGAGAAAAAAAGAATGCCCCATCCTCCAGAAGAAAAGGGAATGATGTCAATCAGATTTCCCAACACACCAATGTGAGAAAAAAAGAATGCCCCATCCTCCAGAAGAAAAGGGAATGATGTCAATCAGATTTCCCAACACACCAATCCTAAAGGCACTCTGGGGAGAATGTGGCCTCTTCCCCTTGATTTGACTAAATGAAAAAGGAGGAACTCCAATTACAATTAACAGACTTTCTTAATTGATATAAGGGCCAAACTCTCAATTATTAATCCTACTACATTTCCAGTACCTCTTCCTCAGAGTGACCAAACTGTTAACATAGTAGGAATTTCAACCAATGAATCTAACTAGAGGACTCTTACAAGATATCCATCCATTTCTTCTCTGTGAGAGCACACTAATTAATCTCTTGGGTAGAGATTTATTAAGCACACTATATTGTAAAATAGAATTCAAGCCTGAGAGACTATTCCTTGAAATTTCAGAGGACTTTTTGATTCACCATCAGTTAATGGTTGACTTTGATTATCCTAATTTGTTTCTACAGTTCAAGACACAAGTCCTCCCAAGACACTGCAATTAGTCCCAGAGACCTTATGGGCTAAAACTTTAGCTGATGTGGATAAAACACTTGGAGCTAAGCTTATAAGGGTACAGATAGATCTGACTAAAGTTTATAAAAGTTGCCTCAATAGCCCCTTAAATCAGAAGCTAAAGAAGGATTAAGACAGAAAGTAGAGAGTTTCATCAAAAGAAGATTTCCTGTGCCATGTAACACTTCCATACTTCTGGTTAGGAAATCAGGAGGATGTGGTTATTGGTCCATCCAAGATTTAAGGGCTATAAACAAAATAGTAATCCAAGATTTCCAGTAGTTCCTAATCCAAATATCATCTTGTCTTCTGTCCCCTGGATTCTAGATACTTTACTGTAATAGATTTATGCACAGTTTTCTTTAGTGTCCCTCTTCATCCTTAAAATCAGTATCTATTTTCATTTACCTGGGAAAAACAACTATATACTTGGACTGTCATGCATCAAGGATTTATTAAGGCTCTCTCCTATTTCTCTCAGGTTCTTAATTAGGATCTACAAGACTTAAAGTTCCCACAGGGGTCTATTTAAGACAACATGTGACTGACCTACTAATTTGTTCTAAAACTAAGGAGGCTTGTGGAGAAAATTCCCTTCACTTACTGGAGGCATTGGCCAAAAACAGACAAAAGGCACGCTAGGAAAAACTACAATTTTGTCAAAGGATTGTACATTATTTAAGTCATGATTAATTTCAAGAGGGGAAAAGAGGAACTCCTGTTAGGCTCAGCACCATTAAACACTTCCCTAAGCCAATCACAAAGAGGCAACCGAGGGAACTGTTAAGGTGAGGTGGCTATTGTTGGCAATGGATAGCTAATTTCTCAGCTCTAGCAGACCCTCTCTGACCTTACTATAATTAGTATTCTAGAACCCCTCCCCTGGACTAATGATGCAGCAAAGTCTTTATTCAATTAAAGATAGCTTTATCACTGCCACTTTCTCTGGGACTTCCAAATTGTGATAAGAATTTCTTCCTATTTGTACATGAAAAAGATGGACATGATCTAGGAGTCCTAATGCATATTGGAGACAAGCAGAGACCTACCACTTACTGTAGTCTAAACCATGATCCAATTGCCAAGGGCTAGTCACCTTATCATAGGGCTGTCAATGCAGCTGCTAAATTGGTTGAGACTTGAAACCAAAATGGCATGCCCTACATCTAATGGTCCCTCCAGCAGTACAAACTCTTCTTCTAAACACATATACCAAAATTTTTCTCCTAACAGATTGACCTAATATGAAATCTTTTTATTGACCTCTTCCCATAGAACTAACCACCAATGTAATTCCCTTAATCTAGCCATGCTCCTTCCTCTTAATGCACTTTCTACCCCTAGCTAGGATCTCAGAGACATCCCTCTCCAAAATCCAGATCTGTTTTTTTCATAGAAAAGACTTAGGACTGAAAATGGTTAATATAAGGGTACCAAGAAATAGCTACTTACTAGGAAACTTTGGAATATAAACCCTTTCCTGAGGTTAAGTCAGCCTAAATGACTGAATTAATATCTTTGATCACAGATTGTAAATTGTCAAACTCTCAAAGAGTAAACATTTATACAGCTAATCCATGTTCCTTTGGTGAAGTCCATGACTTTGGTAGGCTTTGGAAGCAAAGAGAACTCATGACATCTACAGGGGCTCCCATAGAAAATGGCCTTCTATTATATGACTTCCTTGATGCTCTAAAATACCCAAGAGAGGTAGCCATTATTAAAATAGAAGCTCACTCAAAGAGAGACACTGAGGAACATAAAGGAAATGTTTGGCTAATCTCTGTGCTAAAAAGATAGCACAAACAACAATGTTCAGGTTAAACAGCTTATGATTCTAAAACAGTAGATAGGATTAAGGAAGATTTTCAAGAGTCCCTGAGTACAATTCAACAATTGGCATCTGTAATTGAAAGCAAAGTTTTCTCAGAGCTGGATATGCCCTCAATTCTAATGGGCTCTGGTGATCCCAGAATGACCACCTAGCAGCTCCTGAGTCACTAAAATAGCACATAGCCAAGAACTTACATGAATACACTCACCACAATCCAGAATCCCTCATTTTGACTTTAATAAATCATTGGTAGGGTGACTTTAAGTGAGAAGCAAAACAATTATATGACTATGTTCTACTTATCAAATACATAACCCTGGTAAAACTATAAAGGTGGGACAAGGTCAAATGCCTTGACCACCAGGACCTTTTGAACAGCTTCAAATGGACTTTATATAGCTACTCCTCTCTATTTATAAGAGCTATCTGTAATATGAGATTTTATAAAATTGTCTCATGACTGTGGGGATGCACAAGCCCAAATTCCACAGGCAGGCTGCAAACC
The DNA here is from genome assembly GCA_004027955.1 of Chaetophractus vellerosus. Lineage (NCBI taxonomy): Eukaryota > Metazoa > Chordata > Mammalia > Cingulata > Chlamyphoridae > Chaetophractus > Chaetophractus vellerosus. The sequence goes on along the minus strand of PVKH010037168.1, from coordinate 4,679 downwards.
AGGGGCTCCAATGAAGGTCCTTGATGAGTTCCCAGGAGACACTGGCTGTCTGAAGTTGACATAGAAAATTCTCTCTGAATGCTGAAATCACTTCCCCTTTAAGTCATTCAACTGATTGGATAAAACATCACTCATTGCTGAGGACAATCTCCTTAGTTGATTGGAGATGTAACCAGCCATCTATGCAATCAACTCACTGATGACTAAAGTCCATAAAAGTCCTTGTTTTACAATTAGCTCAGTGCTTGCTTTACAAAAAAACTGGGCACAATTACCTGGTTGAGCTGACACATTAGCCTAACCATCACAGTCCACCCTTTGTCTGAAGAGCTTTCCAAAGTAAATTTGGAGAATGCATCTTGACTTCTTCTTGCAGCTTATAGCAAAATGCTACACAAAAGAGATAAGTTGAGAACTGAATTGTTGGGCACAAAGAAACCAGAAACTGATTCTGGAGATTCCAATCCTCTGGAAATCAAGCCCCCAGGTGACAGTGCCCCATTTGAGGAAATAACTAAACTTTGAAAGTTTTACTGTCTAATGGCTTGGACCCCTGCTTCCTGCATGCTAAACAATAAGCTTTTTGTGAGAGCTGTATGAAAAAAACCACTGTTAGCCTGGACTACAAGGGACATGGAGGGGAGAGATGGAAGGGAAAACAGTTTTAAGAGGAAAACCATGGAAGCTGGCATCTGGAATTAAGAAATCTCCTTGTACCAAGAGAGGAACCCTACCCATCTGTACAGAGAGGGTGTGTTTGCCCTGGCATTTGAAGAGGGTGGGTGTTCCAGCCTGCTGTTCAGGGAGAGTTTTGTTGCCCCAGGCTACAGAGAGAGTAGAGCATATTTCCCAAGGGTTGGGTAGAGTGAGGTCGACACCCTAATGCTCTTGAGAGTGGTGGACCTCTTCCCCATAGGCCGGGGAGAGTGAGGTCAACAACCCATTGCTCTGAGAGGGGTGAGCCTGTCCCTCATAGATTAGGGAAAGACAGGTCACCAACTCACTGTTCTGAGAGGGTTGGGCCTGTATGCCATAGATTAGGGAGAATGTTGCTGCCACCTTACTGTAATAAGGAGGTTGAGACTGTACCCCAGAGATTGGGAATGGTGTGACCATCACCCCAATGTTCCTGGAGGATGAGGTCTGGAGCTCAGTAACCACCTATATGCTTGATGAGGGTGGAACCAAGAAAACAGCCATTGGGCAAGCCTGTGGAAAGGGTGGGCCCCCATGAGGGCCCAGGGAGAAGAAACCACCATCCTAAGAATGACTCTCAGACTTTGAAATTGGATGGAGTATGCCCTGCAGGTTTACAGAACTGTTTGGGACCAGTGACTCATGTTTCCTTCCCAAATTCTCTTTATGGTAATGCAGATGTTAATCTTATGTCTGTCCTTCTGTATATTGGAAGCAGATAAATTGTTTTGTGGGTTTCAGAGGTCTACAGCCAGAAGGGACTTTGCCCCAGGAAAAACTGTATTTCTATAAATAACTATGATGTGATTTTGTACTTAGCATTGCTAACTGGAAGGATTTAGGTTTTTTTTTTAATATTGTAATGTCTTTTTGGAATTCAAAGTGTGGAGTGTGGAAGTTTGAGATTATTTATGAATTCCAAAGAGAGAGATTATGTTTATAAACTGGTCTGTTCCTCTGGGCTTGATACCCTTTGATAGTCTTAGATTCAGCTGAGATATCTTTAATTAATTTATGTTAAGATTAGGGCTTTAATTCAACCATGTCAGTAGAGCATAACTCAGTTTAAGTCCACACCCCCTTGGTGGACTATATAAATGGACACTCACTCAAGAAGAAGAGATACACAGAGGAAGGGTACTCCATAGACACAGAAGAGGATCCTGCAGCTCCAGGAAGAGAGATAAACCATTCACCTGATAGTTTGCAGCTGAAGAGAACAGAGCAGCTGAGCCCTATGCCAGCCTACAGCTGAGATAGAAAGAAACAGGGCCCACAGATCCTTAAGAGGAATAAGGAAGGGGAGACCCCACAGACATTGCCAGCCATCTTGCCTCAACATGTGGTAACTGACTGTGGGTGAGAAATCAACCTTGAGTTGGACTCTTTAGGGCCCTGTAACTGTAAGCTTTTACCCCAAATAAACACCTTTTATAAAAACTAACAGATTTCTAGTACTTTGTATTAGCACCCTTTTGGCTGGCTAATACACCTTGTTATCATATGTCTAATCTCTGGATAGATACAGGCTTTTCCTTGTCCTAAAGCTACTGCCCTCATTGTAGCTAAAAAGCTTTTAGACATTGTCTTCTCCATTGGGGAAAATCCCACTATATTCTCAAGTGATACAGCAAGCATTTCACTAGAAATGTAATCAAAGAAGTTTGCAAGGTCTTACCCATCAACCAAAGTTTCACTGTCACTACCATACTCAACTGTCAGAAATGGTAGAAAGAATAAAATGTATCTTAAAAATTAAATTAGCTAAATTCTTTCTCTCTCTCTCTCTCTCTCTCTCTCTCTCTCTCTCTCTCTCTCTCTCTCTCTCTACTTTAGCTTTGATGGCCTTAAGATCTAGCCCCATAGGAAAAAACTGATTGTCCCCTTTTGAAATCATAATGGTAAGGCACATGAGACTCTTCCACTACACTGGACTCCAATCTATTGCAACCTGAAATTGCTATTTATTGTAAGGGACTAATTGCATATAACCAGCTCCAAATTCACAGATCCAAGCTGCCTTTCTCAAGATCCTCCACAGCATCCCAAAGACTTTGTATATTGGAAGAGACATCAGCGAAAAACTACTTTAGAACCAATATGGAAAGGACATTATCAAGTCTTATTGATCACCACTACAACAGTAAAACTATAAGGAATTGACTCCTGGATCCACATATTACAACTAAAACATGCTCCAATACTGTGATCACCCCCTACTTAGTTCCAAAACAGGTATCCTCTAATAACTATCCTTCTTTCACTTGTAGATATTTCCTTTCTGAAATGACTCCAGACTGTACCTTAAGTGTCACCAAGACTAGGATTATGATGTGGCCTCTTTAACCCAAGGAATGTTGTGTTTTACTAGAAATCAGACAGATAATGGTCACCCTAGAGGTCACAGTAAATGTTCAGTTTCTATTTGGTAAGATGTCTTTTACTTTCATGAGACAGGAGCATACTGTAGGGGTCAGTTCCCCTTTAGGATCACCATTTTTCTCCCCCCAAGACTTTAAAAATGTAAGAAATTATTTCACTCCAGGCACAAATTTCTGGTGGGCTAAAGGGAAAGGAAAAGGAAATTATTGGTTAAATGGGACCAAAAGATGAGATAACAGTTGTGAAAGTTTGAAATTCTTTTATGAGTCCCAAAATGATTATGTTCTTAAACTACTTTATTCCTTAGTGAGACCCTTTTTGATTGGAATGTATCTGTGAGGTATGACTCAGGTTGAGTCTCCAGGCTCTTGCTGGGTCTGATATAAACAGAGACACACAGGAAAAGGGAGTTCTGCCATATCTGATTGGGCCATATGAGAGAAAACATTTCAGTTTTGCTGAGATGCATGGAGGGAAGTCCCCAAGAGGCTCAAAGAGCCTAGGCCTGGGAGGTATGAACCATATGACTGACAGCTTGCCGTTGAACTCAGGAAGAAGGTAGAGCAGCTGGAAGGCCCAGAAAGGGACAAGCCCTGTGCCTGGTTGCCCATAGCTGAGCTCGGTGATATGGTAGATTCTGGTGGAAAAGCAGAGACTTTGGCAGAGATGGATGGCTATCTTTCTTCGCCACATGGTCAGTCAACAGGATCAACTGTAGTTGGCTTTGGTGAGAAAGCACCTCTGATGGTGCCTTGATTTGGACATTTCAGGGGTTACCCCAAATAAATCCCCTTTCTAAAATCCAACCCAATTCTGATACTTTCCATTGGCGGTTCTTTGGCAAACTAAAACAGAAGTGAAGGTGATGACTGGGCTGGGGAACATGTCTGATGGGTTAGGCAGATAAGGCTCAGCTCTCACTAAAACAATGGAGAAAGAGCCAGAGGCTGCCTTGGGGACCTGCTTTGGGGTACAGCAAACCAGGACACTGCTTCACAACTCCCAGAAGAGTGAGGGTCAGAGAGATAAAGAAGCCAAAACAAGGAACATAGAGAACAACAAGGAAATAGAATAAGAGGAACAAAGTGTCAAAGTGAAACCATACCACAAACACAAAAACAACAACGAAATAAACCATAGAATAGAAATAGAAGTTAATCAATTGAATAAACACATCAAGATAAACAGATGCCTACACACAACAAAAATTGCAAACCATACTAAGAAAGAGGAAGACATGGCCCAGTCCAAGGAACAAACTAAAATCCAGGAGGACATGCAGCACATGGAACAACTAATCAGAGATGTCCAAAAAAATATCATGAATCAACTTAATAAAGTGAAGGAGGAGATTAAGGATATTAAGAAGACACTGGGGGCCCGGCTGGATAGCTCAGTGGATAAAGAGCTCGCTGGGGAACCACATGGGAGGCCCTGGGTTCGGTTCCCGGGGACCTCTCCTGGCGGGCAGGCCGCCTTGAGAATGGCAGGCCGCCATGGGCGGGCTGGAGCCACCGTGGGCGGGGCAGGAAGCTGCCACGGACAGGCAAAAGCCGCCGCGGGCGGGGCAGGTCGCCTGCGGGTCGAGCGCGGCCAGCCAC
>PVKH010037167.1:0-11500 GCA_004027955.1 Chaetophractus vellerosus | reverse complement strand
ATCAATGATTAAAACATTGTGATATTAGTGAAGGGGCGGACAAATAGAATGTCTAGAAATAAATCTACAAATACTACCAATTAATTTTTGACAAAAGTGCAAAGGCAATTCAGTGGAGAAAGGACAACCTTTACAACAAATGTTGAAGAAGCATCAATATGCAATAAAATGCATGTGAAAACATGGATGGACCTTGAGATTATCATGTTGCATGAAATAAGACAGACACAAAAGGACAAATATTGTATGATCTCACTAATATGAAATAAAGATAATGAGCAAGGTCATGGAGTTAATAGCCTGAAAATTGGCCACCAAAAGATAGAATGAGGATAGGGAATGGGAAGCTGAAGGTTCATTTGTGCAGAACTGGTAATAAGGTTGATAGTAAATGCTTGGAATTAGATTGAAATGATGATAGCACATTAGAGTGAATGTCATTAGCAGCGCTAATACTGGGAATGATTGTGGTTGAAAGGGAAAGTTTTGCGTTGTGTATGTCAATGAAAGAAAATCTAAAGGATGAAACATGAGACTGTTTCCTGTCCTGTTGTGGACAATTAGTCTGGTTAATAGTACAAATATAAGAATATTCTTCAATGAAGCAGAACAATTGTACATTAATATTTCAAGGTGTTAATAACAGGGTGATATCTGAGCTAAAATGCACCCAGAACAAACTATGGACTGTAGTGAGTATATAATTATGTATTAATATTTTTTCATCAGTTGTGAAAAAAGAGAATCATAAATGACAGAAACTAGGCACAAAGAACTGCATATTGTTTGACTCCATTTATATAAAATGTAAATATAAATAAATTTACAGAGATGGAATTAGATTATGGATATGTATGCCAAGGGATGGATAGAGGGATTGAAAGGTAACTGCTAAGAGGTCGGGGTTCTTTTTGGAGTAATGAAAATGTTCTAATAGTAATTGTGGTAATGAATGCACAACTCTGTAATTATACAAAAACATATTAAATGTACACTTTGGATGGGTTGTATATGAATATATGTCAATAAAATTGCTAAAAAATATATGCAATAAAATTTTTCTCAACCAAAACCTCATGCCTTTCACAAAAATTAATTCAAACTAGATCACGGATCTAAAGTAAAATGTTAAACTATAAAACTTTTAGAAGAAAACACAGGAGAAAACCACTATCTGAGATTGTTAAAATAATTCTTAGATATAGCACTAAAGCATGATTCATGAAAGAAAAAAAATCAAAATAAAAAAATTTTTTCTCTGTATAAGATACTGATAAGAAAATGTAGAGAGAAGCAGAAAAGCTACAGGGTGGGAGAAAACAGTTGTAAATCATATATCAAACAAAAGACTTGAACCCACAATTTATTAAAAAACTTCAAAATTCAACAGTAAGGAAACAAACTACCCTGTTCAAAATGGGCAAAAGAGCTGATGAGACACTTCACCAAAGAAGATACAAACATGGCAAAAAAAAGCACATGTGAAGAGGTTCAGCATTTTAGCCATTAGAAAAATTCAAATTAAAACCTCAATCTTATATCACTGTGTCCAAATTAGACAGGCTAAAATAAAGATTATTAACAATACCAAGTACTGGTAAAGAAGTAGAGCAACTTCAACTCACATCCAACGCAATGATTGTAATACAAAAGGGGAAAGCCACTCCTATGAAGTTCAAATACACTTATAATGTGATCGAGCAAGTCTACTTCCTTGGTATTACCCTAGAGCAATTAAAACTCACTTTCACACAAAAGCTGTTACAAGGATGTATATAACAGCATTATTCATAATTGCCCAAAACTGTAAATAACCCAAATTTTCATCAATGAGTGAATGGATAAACAAACTATGGTACCTCCATACAATGGAATACTACTTACTGCTCAAGTAATAGATGCAACACAACTTGGATGAATGAAAGAAGTGAATCTCAAAAGGCTACATAATTTATTATTCCATTATAAGACATTATTATTCCATTTATAAGACATTCTCAAAAAGACAAAACTATAGTGATGAAGAACTTATTACTAGTTGTCAGGGATCGGGGGAGAGCTGTGACTATAAAAGGGCAGGAAAAGGAGGTTTTAGAGGTGATGGAACTGTTCTGTGTCATGATTATGGCTAATGGTAAAAGAAATTTATACATGTGTTAAAATTCATAGAACCAGACACCAAAATGTCCATATTACTCTATGTTAATGAAAAATAAAATAAAATAAATACACTTAGAGAAATTAATTAACTGCACTCTGCAGAGGACAAAGCCCCCAACAGAATCCAATATCAGCTTTACTTTTCCCCTCCCAAGCAACTTTAGATAACCTTTAAAAGTATTTTAAGAAATGACTTCTAAACTGTATTTCTCCCCCCAGATCATCTATTAATGATGCTTTCTAGGCAGATGAATTTTTAGAATGTAAGAAAATAATTCATGTATCAAGTTCTTCTATATTCTAATCTGTTATTTTTCCCAATTTGTTATTAAGCATAAATTACATTTGAAAGGCATACTTTAAAAAGTGAACTAACCTTTTAGAAAACTAATTACTACTAAAGGTGTCTGTTTTCTCCTGTCACAAATGAAATGCTTGTAAAAGCTGCTATAGACCCCCATATAATTTGGCTGGACTCAGTCAAAATCACACAGCCTCCTTCTAAGAGCAAATTAAAATACCACTCTGGCACATTTTAAGAAAAAAAATCACTTCCTCTCTGCTTACAATTGCTACTTATTAATATCCCATGTGATATCCAACCTAAGTTCATGATACATGACACATATGAGATGAAATGATTTTTGCATATAACAAAGGCAGAATTTTTCAAACCTATGACCTAGAAGCAAGAGACTTTAAATTCCATTAATGATTTCTTGAGACAGTAGCCTCCCCAATGTGAAGTCCAGGGAAAGGTGTGTATCTGTTGTTAATATATTATTGTAATGTTCCAACCATCTGCCTAAATAAAAACCAAGATCAAGAAGTACTAAAATCAGTGTCCTTGCAGAGGGAAAGATAAATTAGGATCTAAAACTCCTGAGCACTTGTCCAAAATTCAGTCACTAGCTTAGTAAATTCTTCTGCTCTGCTATTGTTATATTTCGGCTTTCTTATTACTATTTAGTCCTCTGGACTGAGGACTGAGCTTCAAAAAGTTACTGTCATAAGTGGGAAAACAAGACCTGTGAGCTGTCTTCCTAAATTATGTTTATCAGTTTATTGGGTTCAGTACACCATGTGACAGCTAACATCCTGCAATTTGCTATTGTGCTTGTGTGAACCCATATGGGCAAAGAGAGCTTCATTCAAACAGCACATCTGATGAGATTTTTGCAGTTGTTGACATTAGATTCACCTTTCATAGACAAATGGAGGTAAAAGTTTGTACATAATGGTCTATGCTCCATTTTAGGAGACTATTCTTGCATTCCTGAAATGCTAAAACAGGTGGTTTTGTTTTCAAATCCCTTGATTAATATTCTGTTCTTAGAATGCATTGCACATCCTAGAGTGCAGTTTTGGTTAAAAAAAAAAGACATCAATGATCAAAAACAAGAAAAATTTTAAATGGGGAAAATATTTAAATGTGGTAAACCTATAAAGATAATCAGGAGACTGATTAGAATAAAGTGAGAAGTGTTTACTTGGATAGGAGAGAGATGAGATTGGATGGGGCAAGTGGGAAGCCACTGGTAATGTTTTCTTTCTTAAGCTGAGTCACAGGGCATATTATTACTTAAACTACACATGCACATTATATAAGCTTTCATATAAGTGATGTAATTTTTTAAATTTTTTAAAGTTTTTTAAAAGAAGAGGGAAAAGAGATATCCAGACAGGGACAAGAAATTTATTATATAAGTATCCAGCTTCTGCCAAACCTTTTTGAGATGTTTTCTCATTTAGTACTCACAACAAACCTGCGATTTTGAGATAACTGAATTTGACTGAGGTTGCACAACTTGCTCAAGAACATATACCTAAGGGCAAAACCGCTTAAACTCAGCTTTGCAAAGCACATATGGCTTCCAGTAGAGCAGCCAGAATTTCGGTCAATGCATGTCTGCTTTACAATATGTGTCCATACAATGTTAAAATTGGTACAGTAGAAAGTCAATCCCCTTCCTGGGTTTAATAATCCAACTTATTTGCACTATGTATGATCCGAAATATTCTAGTGGCAGAGTTGCTGCTAATAGTGTCTTGCTCTGAATTCCATTTGCCACATAGCTTTCGCAGTTTATCTTGGATGTCAACCATAATCTGTGCCCATACACTTAAATTGAAGTCCAATTCGATTCTTCCTTCTGGGCTTGATCATGAAGAAAACAGAACCCCAGCTGTTATCCTCCAACTGTGCTGTGGTCTTTTTCTGACTTAGACCTCAGGCCATAATCTTGCATTTCACATGTCTCTAAATGCACCCCTGGTTGGCTTATACATCTGATGGTCATCTCTGACAAAACTTTAAGCCTTCATCTTCCAGTTTCATCAGCCATATCAAAATTATATGTAGGAGGGAGGGCAAGCCAGAAGCCAGCTCCAGATTGGGACAAAGGAAGAGGTCAAACGCTAAGGCTTCCTCAGAATCAATAGTATAGAAGATATGGGACTGATGGAAGCTTCTATTTCCTTATCCCTGGTCAAAAAATTCTTGCTCCTTCTGAACTGGGATGCTTTCCATGCTCCTATATGACACAGTAGACTCTGAACTCTCATATGTCTTTTGAAGACCACTTAATTATAGCTCCGTTTCTAGTCTTGGCCCATCTATGTTTTCCACGTTTTACAGTGCAAAAGAAGCTAACAAGTGGTAAAACATGAAATTTGCATCTAGTCTGTACCTGAAATTGTGCCAAGTACTAGAGACAATTAACACCTGGCCCTTTTCCTCTTGGTGTTTGCATTAAAATGTAGAAGGACTACACAGAAAAACTGATGCAATATAAAGAGAAGAATATAAGCAGATGTTGATAAAGAATGGTGCCAAAACCTACAAGAATGATTTACTCTTACTTAGAGCAATCAAAAAATTACCTTGCTCCAACACAGCAGAGGCAACCAAGTCAGGTAGAGAAGTGAGTGAAGAACATTTCAACCAAAATTCCTGATTCCACAAATGTTTCCAGTTAGTTGGCTGCACATATTTTTTTCACTGGATTCAATATAGAATAGTATGACCAATATTCAATGCCCAAATCATTAATAGCCCTCTAAACCATGTAAAAGTATTGTCAGTACAAAAACCTCTTCTTGAAGAAAACTGGCAGTGCTGCAATTCTAGAGCTTTTACTGACAGTATTGCCTGTTTTTGTCATGGAAGTGTATTATACATACATCGATTTAAGTGCTAATGGGTATTTAGCACTTACTCAGTGCCAGGCACAGTTCTAAGCACTTTACATATACCGTATTTCAGTACTTCTAAGCTGCTCATTTGAATTTCTGAAATTGGAATAAGCTTTGCACAGGATGGCATATAGTAATTTAATTGGCAGCATTTTCTTAGTGGTACATAAAATTACACTGAGCCTTTAAATCAATAGTATCTTTGTATTGATGAAATATAGTAGGAACTCATGCAATACTTACATCAATCCTATGTAGGATCCCAATTTTACAAAGCATTTAAGAAAATTGCCAAGGTTCACATAGCAAATAGGCATTGGAGTCAGTATTTCAACACTGGGAGAAGGGATCCCAAGCTTGTGCTTTCAGCCAATATCCATCACTGACTGCAAACTTGACCTTTCACTCCTCTGATAAGATCACACTTACTGTAAAGAAATATAAAACATCCTGCTTATGTTAAATTTATTGCGCAAAATATTGCCTGTGATGCGGTTAATAAATTGCAATAATCACAGAAAGAAAACATTTTGTAATAAAATGATTCAGATGACTATGAAAGATATAGAAACTTCTGAGCATTAAATACAAAGTAATAACAAGACTCCAAAACTTTCTACATATAGAAGGAAATCTTGCATATAGTAAATTCCATATTGGATATTATGAAGGATCAAGCGTAGAGTACTTGGCAGAGACATTGAAGGGAATATGCCAACCCTTGAAAATATGGTATACCTAGATATTATTTAAGGCAGAATTTCCCCACTTTAGCATTAATGACATTTTGCAACAGATAGATCTTTGTTGTGGGGAATGTTCTGTTAATTGTAGGATGTTTAGCTGTCTTCTACCTATTAGATGCCAATAGTACTGGAAGACAATCAGCATATGCTAAATTAATGACAGGAACAAAGGATGGAAGAAAGGAAGGAATGAACCTTAAGAAGGAAGTAGTGAGGAAGGGGGGAAGGGAGGAGCAAAGGGATTCTATTATATGAACTAATATTTATGGGAAGATCATTTCAACTCTAAACCGAGAGACAAGCTAATATTCAATAATCTCTATACCTTGAACATAAGAAACTCAACCATTAATGTAAAACTATATTTGGTAACTCTTGTGTGGCTTTTTTTGGAAAGCATTTAAATAAAAAAGTGAACCGCAGGAGTAAAAAAAAAAAATCTGTTCTCTTAGGAGTGAATGGTTATAGATCTAATCTCTTAAGTATATTACGGATTTATTTAAAAGAATTAATAAACAGTGCTGTTGACAGACATATGCTCATTTCATTGAGACAAAACAATAATTGAATTGATAGGTAATGACCTTTTAAATCATAAGAATAAAGCTCAAACAGATTCTTGCATGAACCCCAAGGCAGAATTTACTATTGTCATATTACTATTGATATACTGTCATACCATATTAATAGACCTGCAAGATGCTATATCAATAAGGTATTAACCAAGTTTTCATATTTTCTGTTCTTATGAAGAATTTTTGGAAAATATAATAAAAAGGAATAGCTCTGTGCTAACAATATAAAATAAAACTATACCAAATGCACTCACCCATTCAATAAATATTTACTGAAGAACAACCCAGGAATTCTGATCCAAATCAAGCTCCTTCTTGAAATATTTCCATAATAACAAAAACCCATATCTACAAGTAATTTCAGCTATATATAATTAAACATTCCAACCATCTATAGGACAGGCTTTCTGTATATTAGTAAAATATATAGTTTAATATAAAAAATGCTTAAAAGGCTCCCCCTCTCAAGATATTCCATCAGATAAATGTCTGCAGGTATGTTATTTTGGAGTTGTAAAACCGCTTTCACAAATCTATACTCCTCCCCTTCTTTTTCTCTCAACCACTCCAGTGAGGTTGAGTAGATATTATTACTCTTGAATCCATTTTAAAGATGGGGGAAAATGGAATTTTAAAGAGAGTAAATGACTTGCTTCTGATCTAACTGTACGTCTAATTAGTGAGAAACAAACACAAGGAATTTTATTCCAAGCACTGTTTCTGTTACATGATAATGTTTCATTCATTTGGCTCATATATACACTTCTTGCATTCCTGTTAAAAGTGACAGATGTTCCTAGAGTCGGGCTTACTGAATGGAATTGGGTGCCAGAATCACCTTTCTAAGTAAATGTGGGTGGAGCCCTACGATCTGCATGGGCCCAGGCAATTCAGACTTAGGAAGTTCAAGATCCATTCTTTAAGATATTGCCTTTAAGAAATAATACATTAATATTTTAATACTTTAAAATGAATGAGTCCACTAGATTATATTCCCCAGAAAATAAAAAGTCTTCAGAATGCAGGTAAATAGGGAAAATTTAATAGAATTGAAACAGGGGTAATGTCTATAAAAAGTGCAAGCAGGTAGTAAGACAAACTCCACTATATTTGCCTTCAGGCATCCCTGCCCCTGGGTTATAGTTTTAAGTCTGTATTTATACTCAGCCATACATTTTGAATTAGAAATTCCACTCTCCTCCAATTGCTTTTATGGCAATGCCACGCATATTACCAAATTTCCATAGACTGATTTTTCTAGCACTAGCCCAATGTCAGCCTGATCTTAAGTATATATCATACTAAGCCTTGAAAACTTAAGTGCATCCTCTATTCTTTATCGCAGAAGCTCAATCTACACTAGTTGGTCATCCTGTAAATGTTTTAGTAATTTTTCTTCCAATGCAAGAGATGGTACACTAACAGAAGGCTGAAATCATAAGTTTACTTAGCCCATTCAGTGGAAAGGAGGAAAGGGAAAAAGTTGTTAAAAGTCATTATCCAGAAAATAATAAAATGTTACATGCATAAAGTACTTTGGAATGCTCCCAAGATACTCCCACATAAACCATTTAATCTGATTTAATCTACATGTAAGCAAGGCAGCATGAGCCAGAGTCTCATTGAGCATAGCAAAAAGTCAAAAGTCAATAATGGGAGTGGATGTGGCTCAAGTGGTTGAGCTCCCGCCTTCCACATAGGAGATTCCGGGTTCAGTTCCCGGTGCCTCCTGAGGAAACAAAAAACAATAAGCAAAACAAATGATAAAACCAACTTGGGGAAGCCGATGTAGCTCAGTGGTTGAGCACCAGCTTCCCACATACAAGATCTTGAGTTCAATCCCTGGCACCTGGTGCGTAAAAAAAAAAAAGTAATAGTTTAAAAAAAAAAATGTCAATGTTAAGTGAGGCATCCAAGGCCACATACCTAGTAACAGCCAAGTTTGAATTACAGCACAGAGTATCTGACTCACAAATTACAAAGCTTTCCAACATAATATGCATCAATACTTAAATGGTTATATATCTCACCACACTTTTTCTCTGCTTTCTTTGACAGTTTCTACTCCTTCCATAGCCACACAATACCTACACTACCCAAGGCTATGCCCGAGGTCCTCCACCACTCCTTCTGTATCTTGCCCCTGAGTGATTTAATCCAAATATCCTTTACAAGACTAATATCCTTATTACTAACACTACCCAAATATACTGCCCCAACTCCATCCACTTATCCATATATCCTACTCCTTAGAAATCATACAGGTGTGTCTAATTCATGAATGAAACTGAACCCGCCATATAGCCCAATAAAACTGATTCTTCATGACATCGCCAGGAACTCAGCTACCCAAAGTAAAAGTCTAGAAGTCATCCTAGACTCTTCCCACATGCTCACTGCCTACTCCCCACAACCAAATACAGAGGTCATAATTCTGATGGGTTTATCCTGTATAAAATTGTATATCACTTCCTCCTCTTCTCCATCCCCATGGTCACTGCCTTCCTTCATCCCTTTATTTTAGCTCCTGGATTATAACAACAGCTTTTTAGTTGGTACCCCTTAGTTTCTCTAATTCCTATTGTTCATAGATACCAAAGTAATATCTCTGTAAACAAATCTGGTCATGTTGATTTCAGGCCTCCATAAAGGATTTGCCAGTACTTTCAGGATCAAGATCAACCATTTGTGTAGTGAATATGAACTTTCGTTTTTCCTTCTAGCTTCTGCCTCTCTGCTAACTCATACTTCTACCCATCCATTCTTAGGTCATATACAAAATTCACTCAAGACATACTGAACTACTAACAATTTCCCAAACATATGCTGTTTCTATCTTCCAAACTGCCTGTAATGTCCTTTATTCCCTACCTCCATTCCCTTTACATAGTTAATTCCCTTTTCCGCCAAAAACCCAGTTCAGATAACACATTATCATGATATAATTTCTCTATCCATTTAACTACAGTCTAATTTATATGCCCCTCCAAAGTATTCCCATTTATCAAGGGTCATAAAATATTCATAATATTTGAGCCTTTTATTTATACTAAAAATTCCAAAAGATGGAATGGTTATAAGAATCAAAAGTCATTAGCACATTCTAGGAAAACAGCTGAATTTCCATACTTTCAACCTCTGTAAGATTTCTATACCTGTTACAACTCAAAATTATTTTTGCCTTCAAATTTTCACTTTTGTCCAGCTGAGAGGTGAACTTTTGAGCTATACCTTCTTTCCTAAATACAGTCAGAGTTGACAGTAATGTAGTCTTTTTTCTTCAGCAGTGTTTGTACAATTATTTTTATAAATTATTGAATGTTATATTTATAAATAATTTTTAAATTAGTAGAAAAAATAAAAGTGAAATTGCTGATACAAATAAAAGACATTGGTTCTACAAACTTCATAAAATTGAAAAACAGAAATGAAATAGGGAATTTTAGCTTTAGTCCATCACTCATTGTAATTAAACTAGTCAGCAGTGTTGTTTTGAAAAAAAAATAAAGAAAAAGAAAAGCTTTCTGTGAATTACTTTTGAAACATATTGCCTTAAAAGAAGTGTAGTTATGTATTTCATAAAATTTTAGCCTTAGGGAATAACTTTCTCTTATTACTTGTAAGTATATAGTATAAACTTCATGCATTTCACTTTTTCCAAGAATGCATTGTATTATACTTGTGATAAATTGGAAGCAATCTAAACTTGCCTCAGTAGAATGGGACAAATTAATTGGGGTCACAATCACTAGGTAGAACATTATGCAGCCATTAAAAATAACACTGAATTGTGAAGGCTATGTAGTACCTGAAACATGGTTCTAACTTAGTATTAACTTAAATGGAAAAATTAAAAACTGTATGCATATAATGAATTCAATAATACAAAAAATATTTCTCCTTGAAAAATTATTGGAAGGGAGCATACCAAATTTACGGAAGCTGTTCAATTTTAATAGTAGCATTATAGTCAATTACCTTCTATATTCCAAGTTCTTCATAATTGTTAATACCGTTACTTCTAGAATAAATGTTTAGGGGTCCAATTCTAAAAGCTCAGCATTGGGAAAGAAATGGACACCACTCATAACTAAAATAAATAAAGGGGGCCTTGTAAATCATCTATTGGGGAGAAAGTATATTTCTGGTTTAAAGGGTATATTTGCAAGTTAGGCAGAAGCATGATTTTATTATTGTCTATATTTGAAAATTAAATATGATTAAAAGAGCTGTGCACAGATGTCAAGTTGACAATGGATAAAATGTACTGATTGTCAATTTGATTACACTGGCAGCAGCATATCCCAGAATATCTTTTCCTGAATGGTTTCTGCTTAGACTTAGCGGAAAATGAAGTGGTAAAAGATCTGGGAGGTGGAAGTAAAGAAATAACTACAATAGTCTCAGGATGGACCCTGGTTAGAGGCAAGAACAGACAGTTGTGGAGGTATTGATAGGTTCTGGTTTGGCTTCCTTTCCCACTCAGCAACCAGCTTTCCTTCCTAACAGGTGGCCACGATAACCAATAGTAAACCCAAGCTCATTTCATCTCTTAGATGTGAAATCACAGTGGCAGTAGCCACAAATATCCAATAAACTTCCATAGATTTCTGCAACAGCCTCCTTTGTGGTCTGTTCTAGTCAGGGTTCTCTCGGGAAACAGAATCAACACGAGATCTCTGTTAAAAATATAAGATTTTATAAGAGTCTCTCACGTGACCGTGGGGATACACAAGTCCAGGTTCCGCTGGCAGGCTGCAAGCCAGGGGCTCCGATGAAAGACTGATGAAGGGTCCTCGATGAGTTTGCTCCGATGAAAGACTG
>PVKH010037166.1:0-11496 GCA_004027955.1 Chaetophractus vellerosus | reverse complement strand
CTGCTTGTCCCCCCGCCCCCGTCTTTGCGGCGACACGCCGAGTCGGCCCTCCGTGGCAGCGGCTCGCTCCGTTCATGGGTGGCTCCATTCCGTTTTCACGGGCGGCTCTGCTCCATGTTTTGTGGGCAGCAGTCCTCCATGTTTTTGCGGGCTGCCGACTTCCTCGCTTCGCAGGCAGCAGCTCCGCTTTTCACGGGTGACTTTGCCATGCCCGTGGGGGCTCCGCCCGGCCCGTGGCGGCTTTTTGCCTTGCCCACAGTGGCTTTTGCCCTGCCCACGGCAGCTTGCCTTTCTCAAGGCCGTCTGCCCGCTCGGAGAGGTCCCCGGGAACCGAACCCGGGGTCTCCCATGTGGTACCCCAGCGCGCTCTTTATCCACTGAGCTATCTAGCCGGGCCCGTGAATTTTTATTTTCTAAGCCTGGCAACCTTACCTGGAGGAAAAAACCACCCCTGGTGGAGAACCACTGCATTAGAGGAAGGATGGAAATGGTTTGCAAAAATTCATAGATAAAAGTAAAACCAAGTACAATTTAGTATCACCTCATTAGAGACACATTTTAGATACATCTTTGAGGAAAGACACATTTTATATATATTTTACTGAAACAACCTATGAGAAATTGTTTGAATGACAGGAACTCAGAAATGTAACTTATGCTCATGAAACAATATGTACAATCCAAGAAGACAGGGATCTTTGTTTTGTTTATCAGTATATCCGAAATGCCTAGAAGTGTGTGAAACATAGTAGTCAAAAAAATATTTGTTGAATGAATGAGTGAATAAAAGCATTGGTGGCATTATGTGTAGCTGATGTGTATGATTGCACACATCCCTGTAAATAATGGATACTGGTCTAATTATTTCAGGAATTATTTCAGGAATTATTTCAGGAAGATGATGATTCTATTTGTGTCATCTTCAGAATGCTCCATAAACAAACCCAAAGGACTACAGTCTTAGTGAGAAATGTGTGAGGAAGGGATGGGATGATTTGGGATGAGATATGATCCAGTCCTGAAGGCTGTCTATCCTGTTTTCCTCTAAAAAAGAAATGAAAATCAAAGTATTTTATTTAAAAAAAATTTGTTTTAAAAAGATACTCAGATTACATAAATGTTACATAAAAATTATAGGGATTCCCATATGCCCCACGCCCCCCCCCAAAGTATTTTATTTTACTTTAACTTTAAATCCAGGTTACTAGTCCTTATGGGAAATGAATATTTTGATCAATAAGAGAATGAGGGGAGCGTATATAGCTCAAGTGGTTTAGCATCTGCTTCCCATATACGAGGTTCTGGGTTCAATCCCTGGGACTTCCTCATAGGGGAGAGACCATTCTAAAGAGGCTGGTAAGAACATTTCTGTACTCACTCAATCCTGTTTCAGATGGCTGGACCACCCAAAGGCAAAACAGACTTTTCTGAAGTGACTCACCTTTCTGGTTTGACCTTAGCAGGACACGCTAACAGGGAAGAAATTGGCGGCAGAAAAGTCACACAGAAAAAAAAAAAATGAGGGGTTTAAACTGAACTGATGTAAGACAGCATGGGGCCCCGAACTGAAAAGTGTAAAGAAAATGGGATACTGAGTGAAGGAAAGAATTTAAATAAATCCTAGGAGCTGGGGAGAACATTCTGAGCAAAAATAAGCTGAAAAGATCAAGATTCCCAGAGAGGAAATAGATGAAAGGAAGTTTTCCCATGGAGGTAAAACAACTACACAAAAACTGCAATTGAAAAACTTGTACCACATATCCAGGGCAATAATCAGATGAAGAAAGTCTGAGAAATATGATTGGCTAGACACGAGCTTGTCCAAAGTTCTACAATAAGTTAGACCAAGAGACACAAAAAACCTTAAACAAAAACCAATTATGGGACATTGTGTTGTTGAGTGAAGACTCACACAACAACCAAAAGCATATTAAATTCCCATCCTGGAAAATCCTGCTACATTCTCTTATAGAGCAGCAAAAATGCCCTAAGTACCTGGGGAGTGCCTAGCAAAGGAGGACAGATCACTATGCCAGGCCCTTGATATTGATGATTGTACTTATGAACCTTTTCTTATGAAACTGAAGCTTAGTCTAGTATTATATATTGTCTAAGCGTTACCTCCTGAAAGCCTCCTTATTGCTCAAATGTGGGCTCTCTCTAAGCCAAACTCGGCATATAAAATGTACTACCCTCCCCCCGACATGGGACATGATTTCTGGGGATGAGCTTCCCTAGCACCAAGGGATTATTACCAAGCACCAAATAACAATGGATCTGAAAAAAGACCTTTACCAAAGGGGGAAAATATTAAATACAAAGGAGTTTGTATGGCTAAGAGATTTCAAAGTGAGTTGTTAGGCTATTCCAGAGGTTACACTTATGCATGTCTCAGCAGGATCTCCTTGACTGCCACAATAAACAGTGCCTCAAACAGTGAGGCTCCTGAGGGCTCTAGAGACATCTAGATACCGTAGGCGGGACAGGCAATCTCAGGAATTTGGCACCCTGTCAGTGGGCCTTATTTTGGAATATATGCTTCCCAGAGTAACAGTTAGATTTGTCTATAATTTCACATCGCTCTTCTGCCCCTTTTATTTGAATGTATAATTAGCACTATATCTGTTCAATATATGTCCCAGAGACTTACATCTTTGGTCTGTCCATATACTGGTTGAGCCCTCAATCTCAGCAGAGTAGCAGCACCTACTTTCCAGTTCATTGGACTCACCCAGGACAAGTAACAAAAGGACGATGATGGACAATGCCCAGGAAATGGAGAGTGTCTGCAACTGCAAACAATACAGTTCCATCCATCTGCTCCATGGGATCTAAGCCCCCTCTCAATCCAAGGCAGGGTTGGCATCACTATCCCCAAATCCTCAAGATTAAGGAATGAACAAATATAAGGGGGGTGCAGAGCAACTATGGAATAAAGTAGACTTATTATTATTCTAGCAAGGGAATAATTTGTATTATTGATACAAAGGCGGTGACCACAAGAGGTTCTGAGGGGAGGGAGAGGGAAGAATAGTTGTAACACAGGAGCATTTTTAGGACATTGGAATTGTCCTGCCTGACCATTGTAATTGCAATGACAGATACAGGCCATTATACATTTTGTCAAAATCTATAAAATTGTGTGGGGCAAAGTGTAAACTATAATGTAAACTATAGTCCATGGTTAGTAGCAATGCTTCAATATGTGTTCAACAATTGTAACAAATGTACCACACTAATGAAAGATGTTAATGTGGAAAGTGTGGGAGTGGGTGGGGTGGGACATAGGGGTATCCCCTATATTTTTTATGTAAATTTATGTAATCTAAAGATTCTTTAATATTAAAAATATATATTTAAAAAACCCAATTAACTATAAAACCCTGGAAAGGAGGGAGAAACTGACATTCAGAGTTAACTCATCAAGATAGTCAGATTCCTAGACATCAGCAAAAATCACAAGCCATTCTAAGAAACAGGAAGATATGGCTCATTCAATGGAACAAATTAAAACTTCAGAGGAGACTCCAAAATTAGTACAAGTTATCAAAGATGTTCAAACAAATCTCCTAAATCAGTTCAAGGAGATGGAATAAAGTATGTCTAAAGAGATAAAGGCTATTAGAAACAATAAATGAGCAAAAGAAGAATTTGAAAGTATAAAAAGAAATATAATAGAAATCATGGGGAAGAAAGGCACAATAGCAGAGATTAAAAAAAAACAAAGATATGCAACAGCATATTTGAGCAGGCAGAAGAAAGTTTCAGGAAACTAGAAGACAGGACAATGGGACTCATACAGTTAAAAGAACAGATAGAATAGACAAAATTAAGCAGTGTCTCAGGTATTTGAGTGACAGCACATAGTACACAAACATAAGTGTCATGGGTGTCCCAGAAGGAAAAGAAAAGGGAAAAGGGGGCAGAAAGAATATTTGAGGAAATAATGGCTGAAAACTTCCTATCTCTAATTAAAGACATAAATGCACATGCCCAAAAAGCACAACATACTCCAACAGCATTAAGCCTAATAGACTTACTCTGAGACTCATACTAATCAGAATGTCAAATGCCAAAGATGAAGTGAGAATTCTGAAAGCAGCAAGAGAAAGGCTATTCATCACATACAAGGGATCCTCAATAAGATTAAGTGCTGATTTCTCATCAGTAACATGAAGGCAAAAATGTAGTGGTATGATATCCTTAAGGTATTGAAAGAGAAAAACTGCCAGCCAAAAATTGAACTGTCCTTCAAAATGAGGGAGAGTATAAAAATTTCACAGATAAATAGAAACTGATAGAGTTCATCAATCAGAGTTTCTGTCCTACAAGACTTAGTAAAGGGAGTTATGCAGGGTGAAAGGAAAAGACAGGAGAGAGTGGCTTGGGGTAGTGTGAAGAAATGAAGTTTATTAGTAAGGGGAAATAAAATGGTCAATGCAAAATGCAATATTATTGTATTTTCAATATACAACTTGACTGTTTAATTCATCAGAATACAATTGAACAAGAAAAGGCATATTTCCTGATAATGGACTTGAAAATATAAAGTGGTAAAGTGGGACAAAACAACATAAAGAGGGGAAACAGGGGGGATATGGGAGAAGAGACTGTGTATGCTATTGAACCTAAGTTGGTATCTTTTCAAGTTATTCGGTCATAAATGTAGGTTATGCAATATAAACCCCAGAGTAACCACCAAAAAAGTACTTTAAAAATATATAGAAATAGAAATTAGAAAGGAATCAGTCAGATACATTAAAAAAGATGAACTCTATAGAAAAGGAGGTTGCAATAAAGGAATAGAAAGGCAAAACGATATGACATATAAAAACGAAAGTACAAAATGGCTGAAGCAAGTACTGTCTTTGAAGTAATAACTCTGAATGTTAATGGATTAAGATCCTCAATCAAGAGACAAAGAGTACAGAATGGATAAAAAAGAATGATCTAACTATATGTTATTTACAAGAGGCTCACCTTAGACCCAAAGACAACAAACAGGTTGCAAATAGTAAACAAAGAGCTAGGGTAGCTATACTAACATCAGACAAAATACACTTTAAGGCAAAAGTTGTTATAAGAGACAAAGAAGAACACTGTATATTAATAAAAGGGACAATCCACCAAGAAGAAATAACAGGCATAATTACTTATGTACCTAACCAAGTTGTCTCAAAATACATGAGGCAAACACTGGCAAAACTGAAGGGAGAAAGCAACACCTTTACAATAATAGTTGGAGACTTCAATACAACACTCTCATCAATAGGTAGAACATCTAGATGGAAGATCGATAGGGAAACAGAGAACTTGGATAATATGGTAACTGAACTAGACCTAACAGACATAAACAGAACATGTACCCCCAAACAGCAGGATATACATTATTCTCAAATGCACATGTATGGTTCCCCAGGATAGACCACATTTTGGGTCAGAAAACCAGTCTCAATAAATTTATAAAGATGGAAATCATACAAAGAATCTTTGCTAACCATAATAGAATGGAGCTGGAAGTTAATAGCAGGCAGAGAATCAGAAAATCCACAAATATATGGGAGTTAAATAACACACTCTTAAATAATCAGTGGATAAAAGAAGAAATTACAAGTGAAGTCAGGAAATGTCTTGAGAATTATGAAAACTAGAACACAACATATCAAAACTTATGGAATGCAGTAAAGGAAGTGTTGAGAGGGAAATTTATGGCCCTGAATACGTTTATTAAAAAAGAAGAAAGGGAGGCGGATGTGGTTCAAATGGTTGGGCGTCCGTCTGCCATATAGAGGGACCTGGGTTCGATCCCCGGGACCTCCCAGTAAAATAAAAAGAAAAAAAAAAGAAAAAATAAAAGAGAAGAAAAATCTGAAAACAAAGACTAACAGCACACCTGGAGGAACTAGAAAAAGAACAGCAAACCATTCCCAAAGCAAGCAAAAGGAAAAAAATAACAAAGGTTAGAGCATAAATAAATGAAATTTAAAAAAACAATAGAGAGAATTAATAAAAACAAAAGTTGGTTCTTTGAAGAGATCAATAAAATTGGCAAACCTTTAGCTAGACTGACAAGGAAAAAAAGAGAGAAGATGCAAATAAATAAAATCAGAAATGAGAGGGGGAACATTACTATTAATCCCATAGAAAAAAAAGAATCATAAGAGGATACTATGGACAACAGTAGGCCAACAAATTAGACAACCTAGATGAAATAGACAAATTCCTAGACACACAAGAAAAACCTACACTGTCTCTATAAGAAATAGAAGATGTCAACAAACCAATTACAAGTAAAGAGATTGACTCAGTCAACAAAAACCTCCCAAAAAGGAAAGCCCAGGGCCAGATGGCTTCAAATGTGAATTCAACCAATCCTTCCAAGAAGAATTAACACTAATCCTGTGCAAACTCTTCAAAAAAAATTGAAGAGGAGGGAACATGACATAATTCATTTTGTCAATGAATTATCAGTGTTAGTCAGGGTTCTCTAGGGAAAGAGAATCGACAGGAAATATCTGTAAATAGTATGAGATTTTATGAAACTCTCTTATGTGACCGTGGGGATGCACAACTCCAAATTCTGCAGGCAGGCTGCAAACCAGGACCTCCGATGAAGGTCCTTGATAAGTTCCTAGAAGACGTTGCCTGGCTGAAGTCGCACTGGAAAATACTCGCTGAAATCACTTCCTCTTTTAAGGCATTCAATTGATTGGATAAAATGTCACTCATTGCTGACATCC
Organism: Chaetophractus vellerosus; assembly: GCA_004027955.1. NCBI lineage: Eukaryota > Metazoa > Chordata > Mammalia > Cingulata > Chlamyphoridae > Chaetophractus > Chaetophractus vellerosus. The sequence continues at coordinate 4,756 of PVKH010037166.1, read as the reverse complement.
ATCTCCTTGGTTGATTGTAGATGTAATCAGCCATCTAAGCAATCAGCTCACTGATGATTAAAGTCCATAAATGCCCTTGTACTATAACTAGCCCACTGCTTGTGAAGATAGGGAAGTGTTGGATTCCTCTAGGTTCTTGGCTATGTTGCATAAAAGAATTTAAGAACACGCTAGTTTAGTTAGGCCAGTAAAGATTAAACTCAAGGTCTCAGCAGGGTCTTGCAGCCATGTTGTCTGCTGGCCACGTTGTGGCTCATTTCTCCTTGTTTCCCTGGTTAACCTGCCTCACTTGCTTGACCAAACAACTAGGCACAATTACCTGGCCAAGTAGACACATTAGCCTAACCATCACACCAACATAAACCTATTATCAAAGTCAGATAAAAATACAAGAAAACTCCAGACCAATTTCTCCTATAAACATAGATGCAAAAATCCTCCACCAAGTACTTGCAAAGCTAATCCAATAGCACATTAAAAGAATCATCGCCCTGCTGCTCTTGGCCCTCATGGCTTCTGTGCCCTGCTCTCGCCGTGCCCCTCTGCGCGGATCAACACGCAACATAAGACAAGAGCCTAGATTAAATCTGTTAACAGGACCATCACCATTATTGAATGGCCCCTACTTTAGAACACTGTCATAGGATGAACACTGAGGTCCAGAGATGTCCAATAACTTGGGCCAGGCCAAGTACGCAGGAGCTTCCAGGCTGCTCTGGGGCCCAGGAGGGGTGCCAAGGAGCAGCTCTGGGGATGGGGGCATCAGCCACCCCCATAATCTCCATTGTCAGCCCCCCATGCTCCTCCCATAAAGCATCCCAGGCAACGCTGACAGCAGGAGCCAGCGCCTCCCTGTGCTGAGGGGGCAGCCTGTGAGCTGGAACCAGGATTGAACAACGGCCCTGGGTGTGCATCTCAGCACCACTGCCTAGCTTCGTGACCTGGGCAAGCTATGTGAACTTGGAGTGTCCATTTCCTCATCTGCAAAACGGGGGTTAATAGTGCCCACCTCCCCGGATTGCCAGGAGGACGTAATGATGTGATGTGTGCCAAGGACACCTAAGAGAAAGACTGGCTCTCTCTTACTTCCTTTTAATAGGATTGAGGATGTAGGACACAAGTAAGAAGGGAAACTGGGGAGCAACCAGGGCAGGGACTATAACGTGTCTGAAGCAGAGCACACACAGTGAGAAAGAGCTTCTGGAAAGAAAGGTCAGGCGGCCAGATGAGACTCTCCATCCTGACCTACAAAGAAAGCTCTTTGGTTGGGTTATGCTCAAGGCAGAAAAGAAATGACTGGGCTTTTTCTCCTTTAAAACACACCCTAGGCTTCTGTTATTAAAAGGAATGAAATAATTTTCATAAAAAAAAAAAAAAGAATCATCAAGCAGGTTTTATCCTAGATATGCAAGGCTGATTCAACATAAGAAAATCAATTAATGTAATACACCACATTAACAGAACAAAGGAAAAACCCACATGATCATCTCAATTGGTAAAGAAGAAGATTTGACAGAATCGAGCACCCCATCTTGATAAAAACATTTAGAAAACTAGGAATAAAGGGAAACTTCCTCAATATGATAAAAAGCATATTTGGAAAAACCTACCGAAGATGGAGGATTAGAGGGCGGAGGGATCACTTCTCTTTGAGAAAATATAGCTAGAGGAAAGTCAGAGACTGTCTGGAGGGCTGCTCTGGGGCTCAGGACACCAGGGGAATGTGAGACACTACCTAGAAGAGAGAGGGGCAAAGGAAAAGAGTCTTAGCTGGCTGAAAAATCCTGTGAGTAGAACTGAAAAAGCAGCAGTGGGCACCCTTCCCCCACCTACAGAGTAAATAGCAGTCTACAGACAGCATCAGCTGTGGAAGGCAGTGGCTGCAGACTGAGGGGGTTGCAGGAGTCCTCTTTCCAAAGGAAAGGGGAGAGGGAGAGACACAGCCTACACCAAATTCAGATTTTGGCCAGCAAACTTGGTCTGCTGCATTGGGGGGGTTGTACATTTCCACCCCTGCAACATTGTTTGCCCTGAGATCAGGCAGAGAACTAATGATAATTTGCCTCTCAAACACCCTCCCTACTGCCCCAGGCTGGTTGCTGAGGAGGTGGAGGGAGGGAGTCTCAGGCCAAGGGTGGAGAAGAGCCTCTGAGAAAGTTTGTTTATGAGGCTTGGCCAGCCCTGAGGAAATTGCTTCTGCACCACCCACCTACCTGAAGAGTTACACTGAATGCATGTCCTTCTAGCACCTGGGGTCTGAAATCAGAGGTCTGCCCAATAGCACCATCTGCTGCGCAGATCAGAAGAGTGCACAAAAAAGAAAAATAATAAAGAGGCAAGCAGATGCCCTTACTGCCACCCTCTCCAAGACCCTTGGAAACTGGCCTACACTCCATTACTGAGTCCTTAGCCCTGGTCTGAGTAGTTGAACAGGGACAATCCTAAATATCTGGAACAAGTTGAACCAAGAGTCAAAGAACAGTGGTAGCACACACCTATTTAACACTAAATCCCTAGGCACAAAAGAGAAACTGAACATCAGAGTAAACTCAGCATCAGAATCACATGCCTGAACATTAGCAAAAAATAACAAGCCATACAAAGAAAATGGCAGATATGACTCAGGCAAAGAAACAAATCAAAGTTCCAGGTAAGACAGAATACTTGATACAGATAATAAATGAAGTTCATACAAATCTCCTAAATCAAATCAAGGAGTTGAAGGACAACATGGCTAAAGAAATAAAAGATAAATTAAATAAATCTTTTCAGAAATACAATAGAGGTACACAATGGCTGTTTTGAAATCATGGAAGAAAGAATTAGCAATGTAGATGAATGAACAACTGAAATTGAAAAGAGGGACTAACAGAGAAAAGATAGAAGGGAAAAAATTGAGCAGGGGCTCAGGGAGTTGAATGACAACAAAAAGTGTACCAACATATGTGTTATGGGAGTGCCAAAAGGAGATGAGAAGGGAAAAGAGGCAGAAAGAATATTTGAGGAAATAATGGCTAAAAATTTCCCAACACTCATGAAAAGCATGAATATATGTGTCCAGGAGCACAGTGTACTCCAATTAGAATAAATCCAAGTAGATTTATCCCAAGACACATAATATGCAGAATGCCAAACATAAAGAGAAAATTCTGAAAGCAGCAAGGGAAATGCAAAACATCACATACAAGATACGTCCAATAAGACTTAGTGAGGATTTCTCTTCAGAAACCATGGAGATGAGAAGGCAGTGGTATGATATAATTATGGTACTAAAAGAAAAAACTTCCAACCAAGAATTCTTCACCTGGCAAAACTATCCTTCAAGTACGACAGTGACCTTAAAATAGCCGCAACTAAACAGAAACTAAGAGAGTTCGTAAATGAGAACCCAGCTCTTCAGGAAACACTGAAGGGAGCTCTGCAGCCAGTAAAGAAAAGACAAGAGAGAGAGACTTGCAGGAGAGTGTAGAAGTAAAGGCTATCAGAAAGGGTAACCAGAAAGGTAAAAAGACAGACAGAAATAAGGCATGACATATAAAAGCCAAAGGATAAAATTGCTGAAGTAATGCCTCTACAGTAATAACATTGTTAATCCATTGTTAATGGATTAAACTTCCCAATCAAAGGAATAGGCTGACAGAATGGATAAGAAAACATGAGCTATCCATATGTTTTGGCAGTAGACTAACCTTAGACCCAAGGAAGCAAATCAACTGAAGGTGAAATGTTGGAATAAAATATTTCAAGTGATAGTAACCAAAAGAGTGAAGAAATAGCTATACTGGTGTCAAACAAAACAGACTTTAATGCAAAAAAGTGATAAAAGATGCAGAAGGCCACTATATATTAATAAAAGGAACAATCCACCAGGAAGGAGTAACAGCCGTAAATATCTATGCATCTAACCAGGGTGCCCCAAAATACATGAGGCAAACTCTGGCAAAACCGAAAGAAGAAATAGATGTCTCTACAATAATAGTTGGAGACTTCAACATGCCACTCACTTCAATAGATAGAACAACTAGACAGAAGATCAACAAGGAAACAGAGAACTTGAACAATATGATAAACGAGTTGGACCTGACAGATGTATATAGAACACTGCACCACAAATCAGCAGGTTATATGTTCTTCTCAAGTGCTCACGGATCTTTCTCCAGGATATACCACATGTTGGGCCACAACACAGTTCTCAATAAATTCAAGAATATTGAAAATATACAAAGCACCTTCTCTAATCATAATGGAATAAAGCTGGAAATCAATAATAAGTGGAAAAGTGGGAAACTTGCAAATATATGGAGGCTAACCAACATACTCCAAAACAATCAGTGGGTCAAAGAAGATTTTACAAGAGAAATTAGTAGATGTCTTGAGACAAATGAAAATGAGAAGAAAGCACATCAAAACTCATAGGATGGGGGCCAGCTCGATAGCCCAGTGGATAGGGCGCCGGCATACCACATAGGAGGCCCTGGGTTCGATTCCCGGGGACCTCTCCTAGCGGGCAGACCGCCTTGAGAATGGCAAGCCGCCATGGGTGGGCCGGAGCCGCCGTGGGCAGGGCAAGAAGCTGCCACGGACATGGCAAGAGCCGCCACGGGCAGGGCAGGTCGCCCGCGGATGGAGCGCAGCCAGCCACCCGCAAAATGAAAGCCGGCCGTGAACGGACGCAGAGACCGCCCACAAGCGGGGAAAGCCGCACCTGCGCAGTGACCACTCTCGGCGCGTCGCCGCAGCAGGGGGAAGGGGAGAT
>PVKH010037165.1:0-11505 GCA_004027955.1 Chaetophractus vellerosus | reverse complement strand
AATATTTTGTACATCCTTTTCTTTTCCTTTTTTTTTTTTTTATTGTGGGAACATATATGCAGTGAAAACTTTTCCATCTCAGCCCCTCCCAAGCATACCAATCAGTGGGATTAATTACATTCACTATGTTGCAGTACTCTCACCACCTTCCATTCCTAAAACATATCTATATTGCATTAATTTATCATTCCCCCTGCCTCCCCTGGCAATCTGAGCTCTGTCTCTATGAGCTTGCATATTTCTGAAATTTTCTTTGTAGTTATTATGGGGCTTAAATTTAGCATCCTAACAACCTCTTTTGCACTGATATCAACTCAACTTCAATAGTGCACATAAACTATGTTCTTGTACCCCTCAGACCCCCTTTACCTTTTAGTTCTTGTCACACATTGCATGGTTGTACAATTGAGTCCAAAACCACTGATTTGTTGTTACATTTTATGCATTTGCCTTTTAGATTCTGTACGTGGTAAGGTGGAGTTACAAAACAAAAGTACAGTAGTACTGGCATTTATATTTATCCCATTATCACCTGTAACAGAGTTCTTTATTTCTTCATGTGCCTTCGATCTGTTATTTAGTGTCCTTTCATTTCCAGGTGGAGAACCCTCTCTAGCATCTCATGTAGGGCTGGCCTAGTGGTGATGAACTCCTTCATCTTTTGTTTATCTGGGAATGTCTTAATCTCTCCCTCATTTTTGAAAAACAGTTATGCTAGATATAGAATTCTTGCTTAGCCATTTTTGCTTTCAGCACTTTAAATATGTCAAACCACTGCCTTCTTACCTCCTTGATTTCCAATGAGAAACTGACACTTTATTTTATTGAGGCTCCCTCTCTTGAGGCTTTCAGAATTCACAGTTTTTGACCACCTTGGATAAGTATATTCCTGTATTTATTTAAATTTAGGAAAGTGTCAGCCATTATTTCTTTGAGATTTCTCTCTTTCTTCTCCTTCTGGGCCTCCCACGAGCATATATTGATGAGCTTGATGGTGCCCCACAGGTGTCTCAAGCTCTGTTGACTCTTCATATGTCTTTCTGCTTCTCAGACTGGATGATTTCAATTGTCTTATCTTCAGGTTTACAGATTCCGTCTGCCAGTTCCAATCTCCTGTCAAACCCCTCCCAGGAATTTTTCATTTCTGTTACTGTGGTCTTCTGCTCTGTTTGGTTCCTTGTCATAATTTCACTCTCTCTGTTGATACTCTTTTTGTGTTCATCTGTCATTTTCTTGATTTCCTTTAGTTCTTTGTCCATGCTTTCCTTTAGCACTTTTGTGCATATTTAGAACCATTTTTTTAAAGTCTTTTTTTCAAATGTCCCAGGTCTGGGTCCTCCTCATTAATTGTTTCTAATGCTTTAATTATCACCCTTGTGTGGACCATCACATCCTGTTTCTTTGTATGCTTTGTAATCTTTTGTTAAAATCTGGACATTTTTATGTTTTAACTTGTTATTGCTGGAATTTAGACTCTGTTCCTTAAGCTTGTATCCAGCTAATGTTACAGCAGTGCTTTCCTTGAATGCCAGGAGATAACAACAATAAAAATGGACAGAAAGTTAAACCCGTCCCCAGTCTTTGCAGATTGACCTGTGCTAGTGCATTCATTTAGAGCTTATCCATAAAATGAGTTTAGATAATAGCTCCAAGCCAAACGATAAGGACCTCCCTGAACCTTTTTGTGCATGTATCTTTTCTTGTACATGCATATGGGGACCTGGAAATTCTTACCATGTTTCTGTGAATATAAATGGCAAGTTATAGGACAGTGAGTTCCTCGGGCTACCATCAGACAGATTGAGCCAGACATACATGCTTCCAGTATGCGCACAAAGGTTACTCTGCTCCCTCTTGAACCAAGACCAGCTATCTACACTAGTAGCACGGGCCAGCTCTGCCCCAAGCCAGTGAGGGGTGGGAAATGGCCAGCCAGCGCACCATAAGATCCTACGGCTTTAAGTAGCCTTTTTCTTGGTTAGGCACTCACTCTGTTACTGCAGTCCTTTAACTGTTTTCTGATACTTGTAGAAAGATGTTTCTGTCAGTTGTTTTGATTGTTCAAAGCTTCTGTGGGGAAACAACTCTGAAGCGTCTTACTCTGCCATCTTGATTGGGTCATCTTTACACTTTAAATTTAAAATCCAGTTTGAATCATAAACCTAACAGAAATTTCAGTGAGGCAGCCTTTGTGACTTTTGCTGGAGTCCAGTGTCTCATTTGGGCTTGATAATCCCATGTTTTGAGCTAAGTTTTTAATTTAATTTGGGTAGCTTTAATATTCTTTGTGCATCAAGAAGTTACAAAATATTTTCATTTCTTAGTGACTCATAGAACGTTCTAGTAACCGCATTAACTCCTCTGCAACATTTCCATGTTGTCTTTACTCATTAGCAATATATTTTTGTAAAATTTTTATTTTAGTAAACTGCTTTCTCTTGTTTTCATGATTTTTTAAAAAATGGATAGTTCTCTTCATTGAATAATGATAATTCAGTGTACATTAAAAACTAAAGGACATCCTGCTTTGTGTTAGATTTTATTTGATTCAAATTCAACTTGCTTAATATTATCAAATTGTTCTTTTCATGGAAAAAAAAAAGCATTGCTGAGTTAATTATAAGAAGACATGGTAAATTCTGTAGTTAACCTAATTTGCTATCTTAGATTTCAAGTACTGTCATTATCAGGTCATGAATTTTATTGTTGTCACTAAATCTTACTGCATAAAGAATTTATTAGTGCCTAATAAGTTATGAAAATTTTATTTCTGTAACTAGTTTTCCTTCTCTCTGTATCCAGAATTCATATTGAATTACCTTTTCCAATAGCTTTAACCTCCTATTACATATTACTATGAATATTTAGCTATGATTGCAATCTTTTGATAAACCTGAGAAGAAATATTGTATCTTTTGCACTTGTAAAGAGTGTTTAATCCTTGAGCCATGAGTCACTGTATTCAAAAATATTATGCCATCCATGCCAGAGGCCGCGGGAGCTTACTTAAGTGACGTCTTTCTTAACTGAAAGAAAAGTGGGGACTGAATTTATCATAAAAATGAAGGACAAGCAGAATTATTTAGGTTTCTAAAGAAAGATGTGGATAGATTATGTAGAATTAAATGGGATGTTGGATAAAAAGAAGTAGGTTTTTACTATTTGCAGAAGTGAGTTTCATTAAATACCCAGGAAAACAAGGATTTTATATTAGGCAGGGAACCAGCAAAGAGCAGAGTTTGTTTTTATTTCATTTTTAGTGGGAAAGTGAAATGAAGAACCACTTCTAAGTGAAAATGAAAGAAAAGTTGGCTAGAAAGTGTGGCAAGAATATGACAGGAAAAAGAGATTTTTAAAAGCACTGGGGACTAGTCAATATCCATCATTTTGAAATTTTCATGACTACAAATCACAAAGTTGTAACCTTCAGTGACTGCTGACAAGAAAACCTGTCTTCAAAGAAAGGGAGGGAGCTTAATATATTGTAATCGTTGCCATATAGTGGATGATGTTAGTCGTCTCTCAGACCAGTGCCTCCCAATCATCATTGAGCATTAGATCTGCCTAGAAGAGCATGTCAAAAATACAGATTCAGTATAATAGCAGCGGGGCCTGGGAATCTGTGTTTTAATGAACACCCCAGTTGATTCTGATGAGAAGGTCTGAAACACATTTTGGTAAACATTAAACTAAATGATATCTGGTTTGTTAAAGCATATGGCAGTGGCAACAGTTTACAGTAAAGAGTCTATAAGCCATTTCATTTTTATCTTTATATATATGTGTGTGTGTGAGAGTGTGTGTGTGCGCGCACGCGCGCCATTTCTTTTTGAGGACATAATTCCTGATACTATTTTTGTAAGTGCATAAGAATAGAGCTTTTATTTTTTAAATGCCATATAGCACCTTTACTACAAGTAAATTTGCTCCCAAAAAGTTGATCTAAAAATGACTTTCTGTTGCATAAATGAGCTTTCAGAGAAGGCAAATATTACTTATGGTTTTGTTGTCCATGGCAAGCAGGTGAGAATAGTGAAATTTATGTGGAATTTACATGGAACCTGAGCTTTGAAATTAGGTAGCCATCCTTCAGCCTTATCTACAGAGTAAGATGGGAGGAAATAACTTTCTAATTCCTCTATACTTCTAATAGTTTATATCTTATTCAGATGTAACTCACTGTTTTCATATGATAGATCAGGTTCTTAAAAATCTCTTAATACTGTTGAGAAACACAAGGTGATAAATTTTTAGGAAAGACATTTTTTTCACTCCCATAGTATTTGTGTATTATATATACCCCCTTATAAGAATGGAAGCTCCCTGAAGGCAGGGACTGTGCCTCTCTCTTTCTCAGCCTTAGCACAGTGCTGAGAATAGCCCAGGCACATGAACTTGCCCTGATACACTGTATCTAGACGAATAGTTTTCCAAATGTATAGTTGGGACTAAGATGCCAAGTTATTCCTGATGTATGATCTAATCCATTTTTATTAAGTAATAACACTTTCCAACCACTGTTAAGAGAAAGTTTTTGGGAGCCTTAGTAAATTGTTTGATTTTCATAGCATTGAAAATAGAGAGAAGATTTATAAAATTATAGGGATGAGTAACCAAATATCTTATTCCTGTTTTGCTTTTCCATCGGTTCAGCAGCTAATATATTTCAACCCCTGTGGTTAGTGCAGATTTTTAGGAAGTTGCAGTTAAGAACTCATATTGTGATTTTTCTCCAGGAATATTTTACAACTGCTGCTTTTTAATCTGCCCTTGTATAAAGTACATCCCAGTTATTATAGTTTTATTTTTTAATCTCTCTTCTTCTTGTAATCTCAGTAGTGCCTGTTCAAAAGTAAAGCAAACCATATATAATAATGTGATGCCTGCAAATTCTAACTTGAGATGGGATCCAGACTTCATGATGGATTTTATTGAGAATCCATCAGCTCGTAGCATCAACTACTCAGTGCTGGGCAAGATCCTTAGTGACAATGCTGCCAATCGATACAGCTTTGTCTGCAACACGCTCATGAATGTATGTATGGGGCATCAGGACGCTGGAAGGTAAGATGGTTTCCTTGGAATTCACGATTAGCCAAAGAGCTGTTGCCTTGGAGCTCCTTTGAAATTAAGGTCTTTAGTAATTGTCTGTGCTGACATTTTCTGCTTCTTTTTATGTTCCTTTATTCCTAAATTCATCTTTGCTGTACCCCAAAATTTCCTTAACCTGAGAGACAATGCTTTTTGGCTTATTGCCCTGGCATGAGATGCTTTGTGTGTGTGTGTGTGTGTATATATATATATATATATGGCCTTTAAGTTATATTATCCATTTACAAAACATGTATAGTAGGTAAAAATGCCTGTTTTTTAAAAAGATATATTTGACCTACATAAATTACATAGTATTTTTAATTTTTTTATTGAGTGTCCTTAAAGTGTTGGCTGACTATGACTCTATAGATCAGAATTGTTCACAAAACTAAAAATATGCTAATTCATATATGTACTGATTATTGTTGCTAAACAGCGTTAAACATTAGGAAAAAAAATTACATCATTTACTTTTCTATTCCCCAAGTTCTACTAAGTTATTTGATAAGCAGGATTATATTTATTATTTCCTTGAATTTATGAACACAAATGATTTGTTTAATGACAGTGAGATACATGTTCATGAAGTATATTGCATCTGAGTCATTTCTCTTTTGTATAAGCTATTTTCTATCTTGTTTTTCTTTTCTAGGATTAATGACATAGCCAATTTCTCCTCTGAACTGACGGCCTGCTGCACTGTTCTTAGTTCAGAATGGCTGGGGGTTCTGAAGGCTCTCTGTTGTTCTTCAAATCATGTGTGGGGATTTAATGATGTGCTTTGCACTGTAGATGTAAGTTTTCTATTTCACTAAAAATTCAACTCTGCCATTATACATTCAGTTAGTGGGTAATCTTGTACGTGTGTTTGGAAATTAACTCAACCCCCTAAAGTGTAAAATATTTTTTTACTCTGTCCAGAAACAATAAGCCACAGCATATTTGCCAAGGACTAAATAAGTGGGAAAAAAGATCTAAATAAGTAAAATTAATAGCTTAATCTATAGTTAGAAATGCCAAGTTTCCCTCTTTCCTGAAATCTCAGTTTAACTAAAATTTTTCATGCATACAGATGTCCTTCCAGAGCTGTTTGTCTGGATTTTCCTATGTGCCTTGGGTTCCTCATTGCATAGGACATCCTTTAACTAAAGCAGCTTATATATTGAAGAGAACCAATTTTGTTTTTTAAAACACAGGATATTCCCTAAGAATATAGGTTTTGTTGTGGTGCAAATGCTAGGCCCGGATTCAGAGGTTTGTACATCCTTTCTTAGTAATTGTATCTGAAGATAATGAAAAAGAACCTATATATGTATTTGAATGATTTCCTTAAATATGTGCATTCATGATGTGCATTCCTTAAACATCTGTCTTGATTCTTTCTTTATTGCTCTTTGTTATCACTTCTTGGAGTAGTCTGTGTTTTATATACAAGACAGTACACTTTATGTATAGAAGGACTTTATATGCTTTTTAAAATTGCCTCCCGGTTGAAGGTTTGCTCCCTAGTTCTGCTATCCCAGGGGACTAGGTGGACAATCCTCCCTCCTTTCTATGTGTACCTACTAAGATTTTATATATCTGTATCTGTGTAGAAAGATATAGATGTAGATATATAGATAAACGAGTGTGCATGTATACATACATACACATATACATGCATCTACACACACATAGTATTTATAGCCATGGCCTGCTATTTCCAAACAGAAAATATCCCCAATTTTATCATTATTTGATAGTTTTTTATCTTCCTAGGTGATTGGTTACATTTCACTTCAGCCTCATCCCCTCTCCTATGCAGTTGGAATTAATAATAATGTGAACCTCATAGTGTTGCCCTATTAAGTGAGGTGATTTTTGTAAATTGTTAACTACAGTGCCTGGCATATATTACCCCTCAATAGGGAGGCTGATATTATAGCCATTATTATTATTATTTTCTGCCACAGTCTTGTGAGATCCTTAAAGGTAGAGATTTTACTTTTACTGTGACTGAATTAATTTTCCTTCTCTTCTCCTTCCCTCCCTCCCTCCCTCCCTTCCTTCTTTTTATTTTAGCAATTATATGGGAACTCAGAGATTTTTAAAAAAGTGTTTTAATCATATGAAAGAGTTATTTTTTGTTTGTTATTGAAAGGAACTCCAGAACATTAGTGAGACAACTTTTTCAGCTAGTGTACCCCCTGTACTTCCCCTTGATTTCTAATGGTCTTTCCCTTAAATGACATTTCATGTTGCATTTTGCTAAAGTTTTAATTATGCTGCATCTTTTAGGAATTTCTTAGATACTGCTTTTTTGTTAGATTGGTTTTCAATTAAATGTACACAGGATAGAATGCAGCATCTTCCTAGAGCATTGGGATGTGGATAAATTCCCTCTTTGTTTCACAAAGTAGACCTAGGCCTACAGAATTATAATCATGAAAGGTTGTCCTCTCACTCTGCTGGTTCACTTTGGAATTAGAAATCTTACTGGTAATGCCTACATTCTCTTAGATATTAATCTTAGATATGGCTTAGGTATTAAAACATGTCAATGTTTTTCTTGAAGGTGAGTGACCTTTCATTCCATGATTCATTAGCTACTTTCATTGCTATTCTGATAGCACGACAGTGTTTCTCCCTGGAGGACGTCGTGCAACATGTGGCACTTCCCTCTCTTTTAGCAGCAGGTAAGACAGCATCCAGGATGGCATTTGTGGTTGATTGTTACCTTGCCGGAGTGGTGCCCGTCTATTAAAAGACTTGGAAAGTAGTATTTAAAGGTGTTTAGAGTGGGAAATGGTACGGCAGCAAGGTAGAGATGGAAGAGTTATGCTAGTTCTGGACAAAGCAATATAGATTCACATGGGAAAGGTTGAAAACTATTACCTATTTTTAAGGAGGAAGCACTCAGGTTTCTTCAGAAATGTATAGTCAGTGCTTTACTTTTTTATTATAAGGGGCATTCATCTAAATTATTCCAGAAAAATAAGCTTAATTATAAATCCTGCACGCTGGTTCTTGAATATGTTAGAAACTTGGTGTAAAAAATCCCTTTTTTTCCCCAGCCTGTGGCGATGCGGATGCCGAGCCGGGGGCGAGAATGACCTGTCGACTCCTGCTTCACCTCTTCCGAGCTCCCCAGGCCTGCTTATTACCTCAAGCAACGGGTGAGCTGAGAGCTGAAAAATCTCTGAGATTACATTTTTATTTGGAGCTCTCGGCTCTAAAATGGCCGAGTAGGCTATCCGTTACGTCATTTCCTTCCTGGTTTGGGTGGGCTTGCTCCCGGGCGAGGATGGAATGAGCTGATACCGTTGAGAGGGCTGTCGGCACCTTTCATTTATGTGATATCAGGATGCATTAAGACATGCAAATCAAGAGTTAATAAACAATGAAAATACTTCTGCTCATCGCCATGCTGGTGGGCAGCATGTTCCTCTAGCTTACTCCCCATGTTGGTTATAAACCACGGGCAGTGGTGGCTCACTCACTCTTTTGCTAAGGTAAACGGAACCAGCAAGAATTCTAGGGGTGTTATTGAGGACTGTGCCTGAAGATCATTTCCATTTAGGTATGTATGTGTATGAGGATCAGCACAAGTTTAGGAAGGTCCTACTAATCTTTCGATGCGTCTCTCCCAGGAGCAAAGGCATTATTTAATAACTATTAAGAAAAGGTTTAGAAAGGAATGCTGGCAGTGTTAGACCTAGCTGATGGCAGTTAAGCACCCACAGTCTTCCAATGAAAGGCCCTGCAGACTCTAATCGGTTAAAAAAGATTGTTGATGATGGTAATGAGACTAGTAAAGGTGTGTTGTTGTTCTCATAGGCAAGCCTTTCCCTGGAATAAGATCATCTTGTGATCGACACCTCTTAGCTGCTGCTCACAACAGCATTGAAGTGGGAGCTGTGTTTGCTGTCTTAAAAGCAATTATGATGCTTGGTAAGACTATCCTGGCAGTAAGCTTCTTGGTTAATCACCAGAAACTGATGCAAAGTCATTTGTATCCAGATTTAAATCAAATTAATATTACTAGAAACATGTGTGGGTTTTTTGTTTATTTTTTTCTTAGGTAAGAGAGTTGGGTTTCCTCAAGTCCAAGTAAAATTTGACTCTGAGGAGTCTGTCCCATACCTACAGGGAATTGAGGGGGATTTAAACAGAATACTTTTTGTGGCATTTTAATTGCAGGATGTTTCATTCTAATGTAAAGTAGAACTTCAGACCCACAGAGTTGTTTTGCCTTCCTTTGTTGGCAGAAATCACACTCTGTGATGGACAAGGATGACTTGGTGATGTAACCAAAGGTTTATATTTCAGCCAGACTATATTCCAGGCCTGAAGCGCCAGAAACCCTGGGTTGTAATGTTTTTTCTGCTGTAGTTGTGACCCTGAACAAGTTTATATCCCTCCATCTTATTTTTTTCATCGATCAGTTGATAATTACAATGATTTTGATAAATCAACATTAGCTATCACAATAGTTTTTTTCATTTAACTCATAATGTCCAAGATAACTTTTACATTCTTATTGGTATATATTCTCCAGGAGCAGTAGTACTGCTTTTTCCATTCATTTACAGTGTTATAATTTAAGATATTTTTTATTCTATAAATCATTAAGTATTTAAATGATAAGGAAGTCTTGAATTCAGACTGCCTAATTCCAACTTTGAGTATGTTCTTTTGGCCCTGACTAGACAAAAGATCTCTCTTGTGTTCCATAGGAGCTCCTTTTGATTAGATTGGAAATTACTGAGTGGACAGAAATTGCTTTAGAGGACTCTTAAATAGCATGTTTGAGGATATAACCTAGTAGCTTCCCTTTATATTCCTACTTGGAAAACATTTATTTTGTGACAGTCAGAAGGAGGGATAACAGTTTTCATAAAACAAACTATTAAAAGTTTGCCTTTAAAAATATTCCTTTGGAATGCCCATGAATTTTGTAATAAAACTGCAGGGGAGAACTGTATGGAGGGCTTCAGCCTCTCCTCTAGGCTTATGAGTTTGTGGTAATATACAGCCAATATTAAATGCTCATTTCAGTAAGTAAAATTTCTTTACCTTGATGTTTGAAGGGCAAGGCAGCAGTTAATTCTACCTAATAAATAAATGCTGGGACCATGAAAGAAGGAACTGGCCTTTTTACTGTGGTATCTCTAATGCTCATTAAAGAGACTAGCAAATAGTAGGTTTTCAATAAACTTATGTTGGAAGTGTGAATGCATGAATAACAGATATTTTAATGGCAAAGACCAAAATGAGAGCAATCAAGATACTGGCCCCTTGATTTGTAGGACTGGTTGGATATCACTTGGAACTTTCCAACCTCTTTAAATATTCAAATTGCCATATTTTAATATCCATAATTACCAGCTCCTTTTTCTTTGATTACTTCTCCTTGTACTTTTTAATTGGCTTCAGCTTTAGCAGGTTCTGCATCTTCATAAGCAGTGAAGGCTTCTTCAGAACCTAGAGGTTAGGATCAGGCCAGTTGAGTGTCAGCCGAGCCCAGGGGTCACTGAGGACTCTGCGTTCTATTGTCTATAAAATTGCAGAAGGTTCTGGCATAATCTTCCATACATTCTCTGTCATCTTAACATCTAACCTGGATATCAATCCCCTAGCCTATGACTGGCAGAGGTATCTATTTGTTTCTGTTTCTGTAAAAGTTTTAATATCCTAGCTCACCATAGCCTAACCAATGATTTCTCAAGCCCTTTTCACCAGGCTCTGTTTTGACTTAGACAGATGGGAGTGTTTTTAGAATTTGGGTCCTAGTTTCTGTGTAAGTTTAACTTGAGGCATAGGGATAGTTATTTTCGTCACCTAAAATTGGGAGAAAGCAAGTTAAACTTTGGCCCTTTGTAAAAATGGGTCTCTCCTCCAATTCCTGAAGAGCTCCTTTGAATTAAACAAACTCCTTTGGGTGAAGTGAAGTTTATACTATTTGTATTTGTATTTCAATGTGAAATACATGATAGTATATGATAATACATTGTTACATTGAAATGTAGTGTTTATTCCTCTCCTCCTCTTAAGATTATAAAAGTAAATATTCATCATTATTCTGATTTTTCACATATTTTATTTTCAGAAGAGTCAAAATGTTTTCTTGGTTGACCTGTGGGTTTTATAGATTTATTTATTTTATTACATATCTCCCCTTCCCCCCTCCCCGTTGCGGAGACATGCCGAGACTTGGTCACTGCGCAGGCGCGGCTTTTCCCCGCTTATGGGCGGCTTCTGCTTCGTCACGGCTGGCTTTTTTTTTCAGTTCGCCGGTGGCTGGCTGTGCTCCATTCGCGCGGGCGACCTGCCCTGCCCGTGGCGGCTTTTGCCTGTCCGTGGCAGCTTTTTGCCCTGCCCACGGCGGCTCCGGCCCGCCCATGGCGGCTTGCCATTCTCAAGGCGGTCTGC
>PVKH010037164.1:0-11689 GCA_004027955.1 Chaetophractus vellerosus | reverse complement strand
TATGACTCAATGAAATAAAAATTTGAATATTGGATTCCTTTGGCTTTCAAATACAAATTAAAAGTCCATCCAAATTTAAAAAGAGGAAGGAAATGAATACCTATTAATTAAGTTTAGAACAATCTCTGAATAGAAAGAAGCATTATTATCAAGTTCCCAATTTTCATGTTTTTGGTAATAGATTCTAAATGATGATCATTTAGAGATCCCACTTTTATCCAAGCTTGGCCTTCTGCATGTATGTAATATTGTTATTCATTCATCACCGTTGCACAGTCTCTCTTCCAGTGAACAAAATTGTCTCTAGAAACACTAAAGTTAGATGAATCTTAATGAAGACTAACCTTTCTCATAATATTATACTGCATGCATATTTCAAACTTTATCGTATACATCACTACTTTTAAAAGTTGATACCTCTACTTGATTAACTTCCAGCATTATATTTTGATTAAAATTTTGAGCACATCATTTGTGTGTTCTTTTACACTCTTAAGTCACGTCACAGTTTTTACTCTAATCTTCCTGTTATTTGATTTATAGTTTACAGGCACCATGTGGAATCTGCTTCTAAGATAAACCAAATACTTCTGTCACAAATACTACAATATAATTGTACATAGAGTATTAATGATTGCTATGATACCTGCATTAATGCATTTTTATGTAGTTTAACTCCAGTCATGCATACCCACTCACCACTCTCCTCATTAATAACTTAACTGTTAATTTAAATTGCATATTTTGCCCGTGTAACTATGCCTTTGCATGTCACTCTATATTTAAATCTCATTTTTAATGTTTTTGGAACTGTCTCTTTTTTTCCCAAAATGAAATTTTATCTTAGATTTTCTTTTTGCATTTTACAATTACAAAACGACTTTATCACCCAGCAAGAGAAGAATTTTACTATTTAGTGACTATCCTTTTCCTGTCTCTAGGGAAACTTATCATACCTCATATGTTCCCTGATATGTTTCTCAATAGTTGGGGCCATTATATTTAATAACGTAAATTATGTTTGTTTATTACATTTTCCTTTATTTACAAGTACAGAGACATCTGAAGAGGAGATTATCCAGTTTTATTATTCTATGAGGAACAGTTGCATAGTGCTCATAGAAACCTCACATCCCTTCTTCTCTTACTCTGACTATACTTCTGTAAACAGACCCTTCATTACATTCTTTCAAAATCCCATCTGAGTGTGCCTACTGATGTTTCCAGCCAGAACACTGATTTAACAAGTATTTTTGCTTTTACCCTTAAACTCTACTGGGTTAGACTATTACTGTTTTAATTTGACACAGGATTGCCATTGCAAAGTACCAGAAATGGGCTGGCTTTTTAAATGGGGATTTTATTTAGGGTAAAAGCTTACATTTCCAAGGCTGTGAAATGCCCAAATCAAAGCACCACCAGAGATACTTTCTCACCAAAGTCAGCGGCTGCTGATCCTGGCGTCCTGCCAGGTGGTGATCAGGCACATGGCAGGGCATCCTCTCAGCTTTGAGCTGCTCTGTGGGCCCAACCTCTTGGGAGCTTCCTGCTTAAGCTTTAGCTGCTAGTGATCCTCGAGGCTTCTCTCACATTAGAGGGTCAAAAATGGCGGCTTCCTTTCTCTGTGTCCCTCTCTCTGTGTCTCCATCCCAGCAAAAGGGCGGAGACTTAAGCTAGCTCCTGTCTCACTGACATAGTCCAATCAAAAGCCCTAAAAAGATCTTATCAAGTAATATAATCAAAGGCCTTTTATCTGAATTTAATGCCATCAATAGGTCCCACACCTATAGAAATGAATCCGTTTAAGAACATAATCTTTTTCTGGGATTCATAAAATTCAAATTGTCACAATTACTTTCCTCATTTAAGTGATAAAGAAATTGTGCATTACAGAGGTTGAGTGCAAGGTCATGCAGGTTAAGTGGCAGAGCTGGGACTTCCCCTAAGTCTCTCAGATATCAAACAACCAATCCATTCTGCTTCAGAAATGAAGTCCTTCACTATCCTAAACAATGCCTCCAAAAAGAAAATCATCTACAAGAGAAACAAAAAGTAAACACTATCATGCCTCTTTCCTGCTCAGAACTCTCTATTAGCCTCCATTCACAAATAAAATATAATATAATTTCCTTATCAGGGGTTACAAAGATCTGCCCTGTGTATCTATTCAAATTCAGATTAAATCTCCAACCTCTCTTAGGCTCAATATGCTCCAGCCACACTGGCTTTCTTATTTTTATTAACAAATCAATTTTATTCATATATATTGATAAAGCATAAAACCATCCAAAGTGTACAATCAATTGTATTTTGTGCAATCACATATTTGTACATCCATCTCTTCAATCATTCTTAGAGCACTTTCATTCTTTCTATAAGAATAAAAATGTTAAAAAAAAAAACAAAATTCAGTGCCTCTCTATCTCTCTATGCTTTTCCTGCTGTACATAACTGCTCTTCTTTTTCCTTCTTTCTAGTATGTTTGTATTTATATTTTGTAGAAACAGTCTTATATATGCAATATCAGCCATATTCGTGTTTTATATGAGGTTTTACCATCTTATAGAGTCCCATGTTTCAGTTTTTAACTTTCCTTCTAGAGCATACATGACCTTAGACTTTTCTTTCAACCACTGTCATACCCATATAATAGCGCTGCTAGTTACAAACACCATGATATGCTCTAACCATTTCTATTCATTTCCAAAGATTTCTGAACACCCTTTTTACAATTCTGCATAGACTAAGCCTCAGCTTTCCATTCTCTCCTTTCCCTCTATTTTTCCAAAAAGCTAAGCTCAATTCATAGTCAGTGCCTTTGCTCTTGATGTTCTCTCAACCTGGAATATTCTTGCAGATAGCGACTGATTTAGATCTTTCTCTTCATTCAGGTCTTTACTCAATTGTCGTCTCCTTGGCAAGGCCTTCCTTAGCGCTCCTATTTAAATGTCACCAATGTTCCCTACCCCCATACCTGATTTATTTTCTCCATTGCACTTATCATCGTCTGATATTTTATGGTTTACTTATTTACTTGTTTGTGGTCTGCCTCCCTCCTCTAAAACATAAGCTTCATGTCAGTTGTTAGATATCTTTGTTCATGTTTGTAGCCCCTGCTCCTGGAATAGTTCTCAGAATATAATAGGTGCTCAGTAAATACATGTTAGATACGCTGAAAATAAAACCCAGGATGATATAGACATTGTAAAGGAAGGTATGTAGAAAGTTTCAGATGTTTCCAGGAATGGTAATGGAGAATGTTTTCAGAATAAAACATTTTGATTACATTACAAAATATAGCACTAAATATTCTTGGCATGATTTGCCAACAAAAGTATGTTTTCATGGATTTCTGTACTCCTTTAAAATATCTATACAGTTGCAGAGAGTCATAATATTTGGCAGAATCTTGAGATAGAAAATAAGAATGTAGTTCTTAGTACTTTGGATTCATGTTTACAATGAAGATATTCAATTGGTAATGAGATGATGAACTGACGTACTATGAGGGATGGAAATATAATAGAAGCTAGAAAACTGAATGATATACTAGTAATGGATCACTTGTCCCTTTCCCCCCAGCTGCTGTGCCTCATTCAGTCACCCTCATTATGGCTTGCTTCTAACTGATAAGAATACTATGCTTGAAAAATACAAGACAGTTCTGTCTCTATTGACTCCCCATCTTCAGGCACAGAGCTCTGAGAAATAAAATATTTGCTTGCTGTACTATTTAAGATGTACCTCCATGTCTAATGAAGCAAAGTGCTCTGTAACTGAGTAGGTAACAGCATCAATACCAAAACAGCTGGAATCATAGCTCATTTTGGTGCTAATGCCTGATACAGGATGAAGAAAGTAGGAATATGCCAGGTGGAGATAAGTCACTTAGTTGGCTGATTATATCAAATTGCTTCCAATATAATCAGTCTGAACACATTTACCAAATTGGCATTTCAAGTCATTACACGGAGGTTGAATTAATTACCTGGTTATATGGCATAATACTGTGCTCATAGTAGGTCTTAATAAAAATGTTAATTACAATGAATGGAGGAAAAAATAGAACAAATAAAACGAGCTGATTTTCTTTTCTGGTAATGTTAGACTTATCTTTACATTATGACTCTGGAATATTGTCCTCATCAGCAACTCTGTTAGTCATCAATGAGTGCTTTTGATTAGCTTACAATCTGTACTAAGACATCAGATGCGAAAATGTTAGGAAAAACAGACTACAGCCTATAAAATTTAGCACCTGATTTTCCTTGTGCCATTCTCCATTTCGAGTCAATCGAGATTAGATTACAACTCATTTTTAAATTTCCTTAGTTCTCTGTTGTTACTGGTCTGTCAGCCCTTAGGTTGAAATTCAGCTGTGCTGTGTCGTGCATACATTGCTCTTGATTAAGAGGTTTTATTGGTTGGATGTGATGAGGTTTTACACAGTCCCTTGATCCCACAGAGTTCACTACAATTGTCTTGCCATTTTCACATTACATTACAGAGAGAAAAATGAAAGATTGGGGCATGGTATTCACCATTTTTCTAACCTTTGAAGCCTATGACATAATAAGTGGCAGTAAAAGTGTTTTAAATCCTAATATAGTGACTTTGAAATTAATATAAATTCTGAGTCCTCTGTGACTTTCCTTTACTATTAAAAAAAATAAAGAATTCCATGGCCTAGGTACTATAACAAAGGTTTTTCATGCTATTTATTGTAAGCTATTTTGAGAACTAAATGATTATTTTAGTTTAAGATTTTAATAACAAAATTAAAAGTAGACAAAGTTAATGGAGCCTTTTTCTTTGTACCGCTTCGAAATAATTGTCCAGTGAAGCCTTAAAAAATTCACTCCTAGCATAAAAAATATAGAGAAAAAATAATATAGTAACACTGGCTACCTTAGGAAAAAGTATGACTTTTTCTTTATTTGATTTATTAAAATGAGAATTATCATTTTTTAATTTAAAATATTTAGTAACATAAATTTGATCACACAAAAAGAATATTCTTTCACTCCAAAGTTACTGAATTCAAATTTTACGGAGCACATTTATGACAGTCTATAAATTCATTTGCCACAAAGAAGGAAATGCATTTATTCTTCTATATTTATTTCTTAAGTGTTTTGTGATAAAAGTTTTTTTTTTCATCCAATATCCTACCACTCAACTTATTTGAGAATTGCCCTGAATTAAGTGATGAGAAATAAGGTTCTACCTCCTACCATAGAAGCTGAGTTATCCAGTTATTCCCTCTCTCCCCACACCCTGAGTGAGGGCACATGATACTTGACCAAAAAAATGCTTCAGGCTTGGCCTTGAATCTTGAGGTAATGATGCAGAGATACAGGTACAATTGAAGACTGAAGTGGAACAATTTCGAGAGTCTTGCAGTGGTGCCAGGTATGGTGTTTTTGGCATGACCTTGACTGTGTTCCCTGATGCCTAAACTTTTTGGTATCTGCCTATTTTCTGGGACTGATTCTCCAACTTCCCTATAAATTTTTGAATTAACCATTATTCATCCAGGATATTAATTTCTACTTAAGTTCTCCAGAGTCAATGTTCTTGTTTGCAGCAAAAACCCTGACTTGTGCAGAAATTGGTGTTTGGGAATAGATTGTAAGCAAAATTGTTATAGAAATGAGACCTTTGGGATGAGTTATAACCTAAAATGTGTTCAAGGGAAGTGAAAATTTTTTGTTATTGATAGGTGGAAACCTGGCAGCTAAGGTATGCAAGGCTGTATACATATTGAAATATTTGAGAATATTGGGTTAAATAAAATATAAAAATCAATTTCATATTTTTATTTTTGCTTTCTAAATGCAGTTACTAAAAAATGTAAAATTACATGGGGAGACTCACATTTGTCACTCATGTTATATTTCCATTTATAGGGCTTCCCCAAACCATCAACTTACGGTCTTGTTTGAAACCCTTGTACTTTCTATTACTGTGCTAAAAAAACTCTTACATTGTGAATATTCTCACTGTCCTGATTTTGTGATAATCAGGGTAGGCTAAACATTTGCTATATTAGAAACCATGCATGTGTCCCCAGACCTAGTTTTTCTCCCTAGGTCTGGTTTGTAGAATGCTCATGATAAATTAAGCCTGGTTTATTATATGACCATCATGTATGGGAAAATAATGTAACTTTGGGTATCTTCGGTCAGCCTTAAGAGATATAACAGGGGGAAGGATGTGGTTGGATGTCTGTCTTCCTTATGGAGGGAACTGGGTTCGATCGCTGGGACCTCCTGGTAAAAATAAAAAAAGAAAAATATAGAATGCATGTGGACCATCAGTCACCACTTGTAGGTGCACTGCCAGGCCCCACATGCAGGTGCACCACCAGGCCCCACAAGTGGGTGAGCCATCAGGCCCTGGGCACAGGTAAGCCGCCAGGCCCTGCGAGCCACTCAGCAAGATGATGACGTAACAGGAGAGCGACACAAAGGAGAGCCAAGACAAGACACGCTGAAAAAACAGGAACTAAGGTGATGCAGGCGGTAGGACTCCTCTCTCCCACATCAGGGGTTTTGAGGATCGAATCCCAGTGAAGACAGGAGGAGAAAGATGAGAAGAGAGGACAGGAAATGGACACACTGGATGCCCAGTGAAGGGACACAGAAACAGCAAAAATGGAGGGGGGTAAAAAATGGATAAAAGTAAATAAATCCTTAAAAAAATGTATAGGGGAGGAAGATACTGACTATAGTTAGTAGTAATACTTTGATGATGCTCTTTCATGATTTGTTAACAGATGTGTCACAACAAAGCGGGCTGTTTGTGGGGGGTGATGTGTGGGAGCCCTGCATGATATTATGCATGTTTGTTTTGTAAGTTCACGGTGTTTAATGAACACTTATTATTTATGCATGTTCATGTATGGGTGATATACTTGAATAAATTGTTTAAAAAAAAAACTCTTATAGCACTGATACTAAACTAGCTGAATGCCAAACTTAATTGGCAAATTATAATGTCAGCTGAATTCACAGTCTTGCCAAGTCTTTTACATGAAAGTTATGGTGTTGTTTAAGAAGGAGTGAGGATAGAATGGGGATGGTTGTATGGTGAGAATCTGGAAGAAATGAAACTCCCTCATTCCTCAAACCCACTAATCTTCTCTTGCCGTTTAAAGAATCTCCTTCTCCTTTGTCTCATGAAGTTATTTCTCCCTTGTTTAAAAATACCATAACTCCCTTGCTTGTGAGTGTTATCACAGAAAATTAAGTCAACTTCCTTCATACCCAATGGTACATCCTTCATTGTCCCCAAGCTTCTAACTAGAGCCAAACATGGTTCCCAGAAGAAAAGGCATACAGGATCAAAGAATTTCAGAACTTTGTTCCTATGTCTGTCAATGTGTGGGAATATGAATAAAAATAGATTCTAAGGGTGCTCAACAAAAGAAGGAGTAACATAATTTAAAATTGGGCTGAAGGTATCAAGATAAGCACACTGCCCAGAGATTCCTGATTCAGTGTATTGGCTCCAGCAGCTGAGAATGGGTATATTTACGTGCTTTCCTAGGGTGACCTATGGCCAGATAGCCACATGATTGTGCCCTGGAGCAAGGATTGAACCTGATCTTCCAGGGGATCAGGGCACTGAGCCCATGTTAGTTCCCAGTGTTCACACTGTCATTGCAATCCACCAGTAAAAAATGGTTGGTGGAGTTTTGCCCCTAGTGGGCCTCCTCTTTAACCCAACTGAAGCATAATCCTTTGTGTTTTTATTCCAAAGTTCCTGAAATGATTCTGTAAATTCCATTTCTGCTGAAGTTAATCAGGGTCCACTTCTGTTGCTGGCAGGAGAAAGTACTCATTGGCTGAGGTAGATTTACGGAAACTAGTAAAGTCTTTCATGTACTGGAAAGGGTACTGATGTTGATAAGCATAAAGCTACTTCTATTTTCAGCTTTGCAAATGAAATAATGGTGTGACTTGAGCACTTAACTTCTTCAACTGTAAAATTAAGATATTTGGTTTTCATTTAGGTTCTTTATATCATAACTGAATCTACTTTCAGCAACTATCTCAAAACTACATTGTTTTTTTAACCCAAAGTCATGACAGTTCCTCACCTCAAACATTCATATCTTAATAGAATTAGAATTATTGGTAAAACATGCTTTAAGCCTGAGTTTTTTAATTACCCTGTTCAATGATGTATCCACTAAAGTATTAAAACATCAAAACTTCATTTGCTGGTGCATATCCTGAAAATAATGTCCTCTCCCCTTTTTTATGTGTTGCTGCATGCTTTGATTGTTAATTTACAACAAACAACTAAACTGACTTCTCTAATTCAGTATAGAATGTGATGTAATCCACAGACCAATGTGGAAGAAAAATACAAAATGAATAATTTTATAAATATTTAATGACAATTGTGGTAAAGGCCAGAAAATTTAATAGGGTGCTATGAGAACACCTGGTACCTAACAAGGCACCTGGCAGCTAACTGCCTCTGAGACAAGCAATGTATTTTTCACAGTATGCGAAAGATGGAAGCTGTATCACATTAAACATGTCAACTGATGTGAAATAGGGTTGTTTACCAGTTCACGCGTTTATGCAGATCAAACAGAAGCACAGGGCAATGTGTGATGTGTCAATCTGATAACATCAGAATGCTTCATCAGTCCTCTAGGCCTCTTCCAGTTCTGGTGCCTGAGGCTCCAAAGAGCTTGGATTGAGGTTTCTCCCCATCACTAACCCAAAATAGGTATTCACAACACTTTAGAAAATTAGTAATGAAAAAAACAATATATGTTTTCAGGTTGCCTCAAACTTGAAGGTATCTGCAAAACTCTGCCTTATATGTACTTAGGTTTTCCTTTTCCTGGATATGCTCATCTTTTAAATTAAGAGAAGAAAAATTTCTACCTGCAGGAGATAAATCTAGAGTTCTCTTTGAGAGTCACAGATTCCCATAAAAATCTACTAGAACGTCAATTTTCTTTTAGGCTAGTGTCCTCATTTCCTTTAGGCCCACTTTAGCTTAATTTAGATCTTGTGGATGAGTTTATTTTCACAGAGACATTTATAGAGAAAGAGAAAAGAGGAAATAAATGTTACAGTTATATATATGGATTTCTCCAGTGCCTTCAAGAGCTTAGGAGGAGGGATTTATTTCCTTTCTTCCAAGTGACAGCTTCCTAAACACAATGGCCTTGTAGTTAAGTGGTAGGTTCTGGAGTGAGTATGCTGGGTTATTATTATTTTAACCTGTCACCTCCATGAGCAAATCACTTAATCACCAAAGCCTTAACTTTCCAGTCTGTAACATGTGAGCAAAAATAAGATTGTGATATGGAGCAGATGACATGTGCTTGTAAAGTGTTTGGCACAGGATCTACCCAATAGTACTTGCTCAATAAATGCTAGTTATTAACATAACCATCAACATTATTCTCAACAGAAAGCCAAGTGGAATGTGGTGGGCCACAGAAAGATAAATAGGGGAAGGCACAAGCAGCCTCTGAAAACATTTTACTTTATATAAAACCTAATGCTTATCTTCATTATTTAACCACTTTTGTTCACTGTATATCTTTTGACTGACTTTTTATTTTATTGTATTACAAAGCAAAAGAGTGCAATGTTTAAGAGTAATGTCTTTGTAGTCAAAATGTCTGGATACAATTCCAGCCTCCACCATTTTCAAACTATGTGACCTCAAGCAAGTTAGCTCTCTGAACCCCTGTTCATACATCCTTAAAAACGGACAGTTGTAGTGCCTACATCATAAAGTTGTGAGGATTAAATGACTTCAAATATGTATATAAAGAGAATAGCTTAAGGTCAGCACTCAAGAAAAGTTAGTTCAATATAACTATGTTATAGATTATTATAGGATTTTTGGTGTTCTCCAAGATTCAAGAGTTCTCTCATTTTTCATCCTGTAAAACATATTTAAGGATTTTTCTCAGTGTAGTTAGGGTTCACTTGTCAAATTTTCATTGATAAAAGTTAAGGCTAAAACAAGTAGTGCTGCCAAAACCTCAAATTTTTAAGATTAATTTAAATAATGTGATATCAGTCACGGCTCTGCAGGACAAATAAAATCCACTCCAGTATTTCAAGCAGAAAGAACTTTAATAAAGTAAACTAGGCGATTTTAAAAAAAGAAAAAGAAAAAAGAAAAAAGGACTGGAGGAGCAGTGATCAGGACATCTGTCATAAGCCGTCAGAGCAAGTTTCAGGAATCACAAGAAATGTCCACTAATGATCTCAACTTACCACAGTACCAGGTAAACAAATTCCAGGTGACCCAGAGGAGCTACAAAACCTCACCAGCTGCTGAAGCCCATGAGGTTTCCCTGCTGGACAAAGGATAATGGTTTCTGCTTCGCTCTGGCCTTTAAACATTATTTGGTGGCTTTTGTTCGGTGAACTCTAAACCAGAATCTTGCTGGGAAGAGAAGCGTAGATCCTGGGCTTCCAGCCACTGTGCTAAGAGAATAGTCAGAAAAAAGCATAAGGCTGCTGGCTGGTTTCTCTAGAAAAAAACAATTTATAGCACAGTCCCTCTTTAAACTTACACACAATAAAAGCAACAACATTTTTTAAGTCTAACATATTGCAAGTATTCCTTTATCTAATGAAGATTGCTCACCCTCTCCCTACCAAAAAATTAAAAAATACTAAATCCCATCAGTTATTTTATCCAAATCAGGGTAATGTTAGTTATCCTTCTAGGTTAGTCACAATCCTCTTTTGATAAACTTTAACATAGTGGCCAAATTGTAAGATTATCCACCATGAAAATACTTTATGTAAATAGTAGAAAAAAGGAATAAAATGATATAGGTGAATATACTCAAATACATTCTTTTTTTTTTTTCTCAAATACATTCTTGGCAAGTCAAACAAGGAAGTAAGCCTGGGGTACTGCAGTCACTCTGCACCTGGGTATGAGGCAATGATGAATATTAATAATTTCATTCTTTTGGTAACTCTTCTATGTCCCCTTTGCCCTCAGCCAGTGCCTTGGCTATTTGTGGTTCTTCACCTTGTGGGATGCTCTAAATCTTAGTGGGCCTACTGGCATCCAGTTACTGTCATCTTTTGTTAATTTCTCCCACTGTACATGAAACAGTAAGAGTTTCAGAGTCAATCCCTGGGAATTTCACATCCCTACTCCATTGTGTAGCAGCAACCTTAATTTTCCTTAACGATTAGTATTAGTCATTGCAACCAATTCAGAAATCCTCTCCTTTGCCTGTTGGTTCATTAGCATAAACCAGTCAGGTAGCAATTTCATCCTCCAGTTTCATAGAAACTTTGTTTTTCCTGTGGTGGAAACATTTCTCCCTGAGGAACCAGGGAGCCCAAAGTTGTGAGGATAGGAATTGGGTCATGGTTAATGGGAGAAACCACTCCCACTTATGCTCTTGATTCCAAACTATCTCATATATACTTCTAGGTGACGGAGTACTCTTGAATAATTCAATATCATTCTCTCCTAGTAAAGCCTGTCACCTTCATGCTCCTGTCCTAAATTAGAAAGATATTATTGGTTTTAGAAATAACTTTCTTAGCTTCAGCTGAAACATAATACATAGAGAAATGCATATTTTCCCCAAAATTTTCTTCCAATTTAGAATGATTAAATTATTTAGCATTTTCAATTTCACATTATAATACATTTATTATATGGTAAT
>PVKH010037163.1:0-11509 GCA_004027955.1 Chaetophractus vellerosus | reverse complement strand
ACAAACAAGTGAACAGAACACAGCTCCTGAAGCTAGGAATGCAAGCTTGCTCACATTTGGTAGCAGTTTATAGAGACATTTCCCCTTCTGAATGAGATGAGATAGGTGGTGATAGGGGATAGTGTCTGCGGAGAGGCTGGAAGAATGTGAGTAGTTGGATTTAATCCTAGCAATGGATACTTGATGCATCCAACGTTTAGCCTAGAAAATGAGAGACTGCCAAAAGCCATCATCTGGGGTCTGGAGCTTTTTCAAGCTCCTTTAGATATCATTCAAAACTATTTTAGCTCTGAGAAAGCAGGTCAAGATGGATACATTCGATGCCAATTCCCAAGCCAAATGAGGGTGAAAAGTTGAAACAGTCTTCCCACTAACTCATACTAACTATAATAATGGAAATAATAATGATAAACTGGGCTATGGTATTGAGGAAAAAGAATTGGGGCATAAATGCAAAATAGACCTATTCAGATGTAGTAATCTTTGCCCTGACTATTGGAGCACATTTATGAAAAATAAAAGTTCTTCCTTGTATTCAATGGTTAGATGGTCTCCCAAATGAATCTAGGTACATTTACACATTAAATTAGACAGGTGTTTAAATTTCTCTAGAAGCTCTAGGACAGCAGCACTATGGTTTATATGCCTTGTTTTGTATCCCCAGTGCCAAGTGCAGCGCTTGGCAAATAATAGGTACTCAATTAATATTTGATGCCTGACTGACTTTCTGAGAAAACACATCCTAATATTAAAAATAATAGCAAAATCTTAACTCAATGAAATCACTTAAGTCTACAGCTGGCAAACCTCTTCTGCATCCCTTTTTCAAGAGATTAATTACAGTACTTAACATTTGTAAAGCATTTCTGACACATCAAAATGGCCAGAGGGGAATTTAGACTAAGAATCCAATCCATTATTATTAATAAATTGCCTTGTGGTCCTGGCTGTTCCCTAGGGATACAGAGATGGGAGAGAAAGAAGAGAAACTCATTTTCAATGTTTTTCTCAATGTCTCAATTCGGGAATACTCAGAGGTTTTCCAGTGGTTCACTCTGAGGTCTGGGCAAAGGTTCAAGCCCATTCCTGAGTTATCTTAACTGATTCATCCTCCCTCTTCAAAAGCCAACAATTGCGAAGGTTTGCAGCAGTGCTCTGCCCTAACTGTACTTAGTGCTGAGAGGTTTTTTAATCTTTTTCTTGTTGGTCTCCTTATCATCTGGTGCTTCTCTGTCTCATCCCCTTTTCCAGAGGCTTCCATCATAATCAGCATCTCCTGCAGCTGATGACAGACACAAGAAGCAGATGAACTGAAAGGTTAATGGAAGGGGAATGGTAAATCCAGCCTCATACAGAGAAGGAAAATGCAACTGGAAGTTTAACTGGGTTACATGCAAGCAGAGATAGCTAAAAAGGCTTTCAGGAGCTTAGATACAGAGTCTAAAGAAAGACACTGTAAAGGTCAGCTGGTCATTTTCTTATTCCAAAAAAAAGTTATTGTCTCAGCAAAACAGAAAGACCTTTACTAATAAAATTTCCAAAAGAGCTATTGTGTCTTTCTTCTTGTCAATGCATTCTAATAGCTTGTGAACTCCTTCGGGCAGAAAATTCTTCCAAATTCTTCCAAACCAATGCTGGTTAGTAGTTCCTTCTCAGCATCCATTCCCTCTTATTTGGACAAGAGTACCCACATTTGATTTTGGAGAATTATTTCTCTGCCATTTAGTGCTATGCTGATGACATGATCTATCAGGATATTCAAGGGTGAACATATGATCTATGTGATCCAATGGGACCCTTTCTCCTGGAGCTTGGAATCATGAATAGGGTGAAGCAAGGTTGAAATAAAAATGATTGGAACTATCGCAACCTGGTGGTGGTTCCTGGAGAGGACTAAACATAGTTGTTGCCACATAGAAAGGATCTCAGCGTTGTGCTGGTTTCTGTCCTTTCTGAGTTTGGTTTTGTGGTTTCTTTATCCAGGTATTATTTCCTATCTTTCAAACAAATTCTCTTTTGCTTAAGTTAGATGGTGTTAGTTCCGGTTGGTTGCCATCAAAGTGCCCTAAAAGGCAGACAGGTATCCCTCTTATTCTTCTTATGTGGTATTCTTGCAAAGAAATGCATGATAACTAAAAACACGGGCATATGATGAGTTCTCAGACAACAGGGTAGCGCAGGTAAAAGACTAATAAAATAAAGAATGTCATTGTGGTTCAAATTCTGTTTACTTGTACTGTCCAGTACCATTAAAAACTTTCAAAGTGGTATGATTACAGCAGTTGAAAGCCCCCCTCATTTACATATGTATTATTCACTTTGATAGCTGGGAAACAGGGCTCTCTATATTAGTCCTAAGGGCGATCTCACTACTGAGCCTGGGCTCTTTCAAAGGGAAACAAGAAGCTTACTTCTGAAAGAACAAGGGCGTTCAAAATTTCTCATTGCAAGCTTTGGCTGTAATGGACATGGATCACCGTACCTAGATCTCTAACTACTTAGTTTCTGTAATTCCCCAGAGTCAGAGCCTGAAACAACTATGGAACTTCCTGGATTCTTGGAAAATAGTGTGAAAAAATTGGGGATAAACAATAAATATATCCAATTGTGTAAGAGAAATCCCTGTGCTCCTTGATGTCCTAGGAAGGCTCTGCGGACAAGGTGGGATTTCATTTAGACTTTGAATGATGACCAACATTTGAAAAAGAAGTAAAACGTTAGAAAGCCCTCCAGGTATGACGAATGGGGTGAATTAAGAAACTTAGACAGAAAAACACAAGGCACATCTGGAGGACATTTAGGACAGTAGGGCAGGAAGTGTCAAGGTAGAGGATTTTAATTTTTTTTGTTTTTTGTTTGGTAGGGGAGTTTTTAGAGGAATGACTGAGAAGGTACATTCAAGTTGGATGGTGAAGGGCCTTGAGAGTCAGACCAAGGAGTTGGGATTTATCAAGCAGGCGCTTGCAAGTTTAAGAATTAAACTTACTTCTATAGTAAGGTGGTGAAGTGATATTTATAAAGATCAATCCGGTTGTGGAGATTGAGAGGAGGGGAAACTATAGTGAGACTAAAAGTAGAGGTGGTTGAGGACTCTTGGTATCGGGTAAAGGTTTGGAGGAAAAATGTTATAATCCCAGGAGATACTTGATTGTCATTTGTTATAAAATTTTTGACATCAATCTGTTTTCTAATGGTTTTTTCCATTTCTTCTTACAACAAAAGATAGGAGCATTCTAGTTAATTGAGTTAGGATGCAGATAATCAAATTTTCACTTTGTTTTTATTGTTTGGCCTGCCTAGAGTGACAGATTGACCTTGGGCGCTGTGGTGAATGTCAGGGTGTTCCAATGGACAAATTCCTGCCATTTGCATTGCGGAATAGGAATTTACCTTTTGCTATTATTTATTCTTCATTACCCTATTCTTCTGCGATTTGGAAGAATATTCAGTAAAATCACTAGATCTATTTGGGCATTAGCTGAGTATTTCTTGGCCACTATCAGAAATTTAGGTGAAACAGGCTTACAAATCCCTATTCTCCTGATGAAGAAGAAAATATGTTTTGTCTTGCAAGTGACCCTCAATCAGTCAGTAGTGACTGACTAGAGCCCTGATCTATGAAGGATTTTGAGGATCTGTTTGGGATCAGTGGGAAAGAGAGCCACATCTGATTAGTAGCAATGTTGTTCCTAAGTGAAGATATGAGGCAACTCTGAACTTTTAGATTAGCAGGGCCAGACTTAACTAAATAAAGGATGATTTTCTTACCAACATGGAGAATAGAAATCCCTCATGTCTCCAAGTATCCATTTAAATATTCCTGGAAAAAATTAAAGTTGAACTAATTCATCTAAAGTGTAAAGAACTTATCACATCCTTCTTTGCTGTGCCTTTTGTGGGGAGTGGGAGAGGAGATACCTGGGTCTAAGGAGAAATCCTGAAGATTAAAATTGAATTAGAATTGTTTTAAAAACAAATTTTTAATATGGGTGATCACTATTTCTAGATGAAAAAGCAGAGACATACTTTGATAAAGGAAATTTTTTTAACTTATAAATCCATTTATGCTACAAGTTTTATAAAATTATAATAATTAATTCTCATTTAGCTATTTAAAAATTATGTGAAATGAAGACTGTTGCTGAGACTCAAAAATATGTTTGACAAGTGGCAAAATATTTGAAAATGTAAGATATAACTATTTAATTTGACTTGGCTTTCTAAAGCATATTAAGATTTTCCTGCCCATTGTTTAGTATTTTGATGTACACTCTAGTTGATACTTTAGATTTCTGAGTTCATCAAGTAAAACCAATAGGTTAAGGTAAACCACATGCAGCCAGAGCTTAAGTACTTAGATTAGTCAGTGTACTTCAGAGAAACAGAATTGACAGGATATACACGTATATAAATATTAAGAGATGTATTATAGGAACTGGATCATGCAACTGTGGGGATGGGCAGATCCAAATACCGCAGGGCAGGCTGCAAGTTGGTGACTCTATTGAAGGTTTTGATGAAGTCCCCAGGAGAAGCTGGCTGCCTGAAGTACACATAGGAATTCTTCTTTCTGACTGCTAAAATTATCAGTATTCCCTGTAAGGCCTTCAACTGATTGAATGAGACTTCTCACATTGCTGAAGACAACTTTTGTGTTGATTGTAGATGTAATCAGCCATAGATCCAATTAACTGGCTAATGATTTAAATCCATGAAATACCCTCACAGAAGCAACCAGGCCACTGCTTGCTTGACCAAACAACTGGGCACTACAATGCAGCCAAGTTGACCATCACAGTGCTCCATGATATAACATGTTTAACTTTATCAAAAGCCAATATTATAAATCTTTATAAAACAGACTCATTGGGATTGGTTATTTACATTACAAAAAGTACAAGTTACAAAAAGGACATTTTTATGTTGGAAAGTTAAGTTATGTTTAATTGTTTTGTTTTATACAGAGTATGGAATGAGAGAGGGAATGAGAAAGACATGATGTACATTGAAATCAATAAGAAATGAGGATAAAAGATCTTTACAAAGATAAAATAATCATTTGTAAATTCCAGTTTAAGTTACAAATATTTGGTTAAAATAGCACACGTCTGTTCTAATAATTCAACCATAGATAAGAGTCCCACGTATTTTCATTTTAACGATAATGATATTAGCAGCCTGTTCCACAAGGAACACTGAATTTGGAAATTTTCTTCATGATCACATAGAATAACAAAATATTTCACAAAATTTGTCATTGCTGTCATTATCATCAAGAAACATTTATCGAACACCTACAAAGTACAAGAAAATTCATTTGCACATGGAAAAAACAAGAGCCTGGACACATCAGTGCCTTGTTTATAAAATGGCAAACTTATGTTTTTAAACAAAATCGGTTTGGCAATAATAGGAAGGGCAGCTGTGCCTAACACTCAAACCAAGATTAGCCCAACAGAGTGTTCATTGAAATGCTTCTTTTAAAAAAATGATATAGAATATTCAGTCACGTTGAAGGAAGTCCAAGTTTCTTTTCTATGGTGCAGTGGGTAGGGTTCCTGGTTCTGTTACTCCAACACCCTCTTGGCCTGGATGCCACACCCCTCCCCTCCTCCTACTCCTCCCCCTGCCCAGCTGGTTCCTGGGCGTGGGGCTGGAGAAAGGCTATTGCACAACACCACAGCGCAAGAGAGGGACAGGCTTTGGCAAGAGGGACCCTCGAGATCCGATCCAGCTGCTTTGAAGGAATCTCATGGTATGTCCCCACCCTGCTCCTAATGAAATCACAAGTGGTCTTGGAAAAGTTACAAGATCAACTTGCCGATTTCTGCAGATGCATCCTATGCAGGCAGCACAGCCTGTATCAAAAGGAGGGAACCCGGAGCTTTTAGGGGCAGCTCCGTCAGTACAGTGCTCCAGGAGGTACGGCAACTCTCCAGACCGGTTACTTAACTCTTTCTCTTCCTCAACTCAAAAAAATGGGTGAACTCTTCTATTTCTATCAGACATTGAGAGCGACTTGAGGAATACGAAGGGGGTAAGAAAAAAACGTCTGTCATGAAGGAAAAAAAAGAGAAATAGTGAGTAATAAATATTTCATATAGATACATTATACATTTCAAAAAGGGAACTTTTAAAACCAATTTTATAGGGTAAATGTAGTATTAGAAATGTGACCATGTGAAATGAGAAACTCCGTTTATTATTATTTTTAAGATTTATTTTATTTATTTCTCCCGCTACCCCCATTGTTTTGGGCTCGCTGTCTGTTCTCTGTGTCTGTTGTGTGCTCGTCTCCTTTTAGGAGGCACAGGGAACTGAACCTGGGACCTCTCATGTGGGAGGGAGCCACCTCCGCTCCCGCTTGTTGTGTCTCTCATTGCATTTCCTTGTTGTGTCTTTTTCATTGCATCATTTTGTTGCATCAGCTCGCCATGCCAACCCGTAGTGACAGCTCGCTCATCTTCTTTAGGATGCACGAGGAACCAAACTCAGGACCTCCCAGGTGGAAGGCGGGTGCTCAACTGCTTGAGCCACATCTGCTTCCCTGCTTCTTATTATTGAGGAGTTTGATTAAAGAATCATTAAGTTTGCATATATTTTCTAGGTTTCAGATCACATTCTCTCACTTGACCAATGGCAGTCACATGAGGTGAGCAGGGCAGCCAACATCATTCTCTTGTTAATGAAAAGATTGAGGTTCAGAGATGCTCCCTGATGCAGAATAGCCAAATAGTAACAGATTTAGGATTAAAGCATTAAAGATGTTACTTGGAGAGCTACTTTGAGATAGATTTTTGTTTGAGAAATATTCTTGAAGAATCTAGTTGGCTTCTCACTATAAAATGTATAACTTTTACGTAAGCCAGAGCCAGGAGGCTCCTTTTAGAATGGGTCATTGTTCTTGCAAAGCCCATTAGGTTGTCGGGTTTAAAAATATGTCTATAAAAAATAGACTGTGAGAAAAAAAAAAGGCTGTACAAGGATATTCACTTAAAAAGAACCACAGTAACAGAAACTACAAAACCAATGGTAATGCTTGATGTAAATCATGAAAGTACTAAATTTTTTTCCCTAGGAGAGGTTAGGTAAGTTGAAACAAAGGTATTGTGATGGTCCATATCCCTGCTACCCATTTGCTGACATTGTGACATTTCACTCCTAAACATGTTTACATGTATCTGCAAAAAAAATAAGACCTTTTCCTACATAACCACAATACCCTTATCACAGCTAAAGAAATCAACCATAGTTACTTAATATCATACGTACCTAGTCTATACTCAAAATGTCAATGAAATACTGTTTCTAGCTTTTTCTAAAAATGCGATCCAAATCAAATTTCACACACTGCATTTGGTTACTTTTTTTTTTTTTAATTTTGACTTTTTAAAGAAACCAAGTCCCATATTCTAGATCTGTCTGCTTGCTTCCTCCTGGTGAGGTTTAGTTTGTGACTCTATCCCTTATATTTCCATTAGACTGGATGCTTGGTTCAAGGGCTTTTTATTCTGGCTAAATATTTTTGGCAAAAGTACTCCACAGATGATCCTGTGTACTCCATATTGCTTGACTATATGGCCGCCAGTATCAATGAAGCTAAGTCTGATCATGTGAGCATATGAGATATTTCTATAGTAAAGATGCATTGCTTTCCCTTTGAATTGGCAAGTTATGTATGGGATGGCGTTTTGTATAATGAGAATGTTTTCTTCCCCCAAAACTTCACACAAAAGTCTAAGTAGGCTTTCATGATCCTTGTCTGAAGTATTCGGGGACAGATGCATAATGGTGATTTTCTAATTCTATCATTCCGTCTACTTTTATAAACTTACATTCTTCTTTATTTAAAAAAAGTGCTTTCTTCTATCAACTGGAAATAAACTTCATTTTATCCTGAAAAGTCAGAGTTAAATGCATAATTCTTTCCCTTTAACTAATGATTTTCAGGAATGATAAAATAGTATAATGATGAAATATTGAAAGTTGAAAAACACCTCTTGGAAAGTGTATTAGTCAGGGTTCTCTAGGGAAACGCAACTGATAGGAGGTATCTGTAAATAGTGTGAGATTTTATAAAATTTTCTTTCAGGCAACCATGAGGATGCACGAGTCCAAATTCCATAGGGCAGGCTGCAAGCCAGGAACTCTGTTGAAATTCCTCAATGGGTTCCCCAGGAGACACTGGCTGCTTGAAGAAGATATGGGAATTCTCTTCCTGAATGCTGAAATCACTTCTCCTTTTCAGGCATTCAATTGATTGGATGAGACATCTCTCATTGCTGAAGGCAATCTCCTCTGTTGATTGTAGATGTAAATTGGCCATAGATGCAATTAACTTACTGCTGATAAAAGTCCATGAAATGCCCTTGTATTTCAATTGACCCAGTGCTTGCTTAACCAAACAATCGGGCACCATTATCTGGCCAAGTTGATACATTAGCTTAACCACCAAGA
This sequence comes from Chaetophractus vellerosus, assembly GCA_004027955.1. Classification (NCBI taxonomy): domain Eukaryota; kingdom Metazoa; phylum Chordata; class Mammalia; order Cingulata; family Chlamyphoridae; genus Chaetophractus; species Chaetophractus vellerosus. Next base: position 3,052 of record PVKH010037163.1, on the reverse strand, counting down.
AAGATTCAGAAATTCTGAGATTTTACATAATCTTCATTTACGTTGAAATGGCAGCATCGCTGTGGGAATAATCTGCTTCAGATTTATAAAATCCAGCCAGAGGATCTTTATTAACTGCAACCTATGTGCTTTGGAGTCTGTTTGGATCTGGAGTATCAGTTTATCTTCTACCGAGGAGATATCAAGGAGAGGTAACATCTAAGATTATGCTTAAAAATGGAAAGAAGACTATTTCTGACATTGTAGAGAAACTTGGGTAAATGTAGACAGGACAGAGTGTCTATACCAAGTGGTGAGGAGGTTTACTACCAACCTGGACATTAGGGAAAAGGCTGGGGACATATTTTTCTGTTATGAGAAGAAATGAAGTGACTTGAGGTCTTTTTGTACTCTTCCCACTGGACTCAGCCTTCACCATCGCATTTTAAATAATAAGTCATTTTGACTCAGGGGAAGAACTGTACTGAATTTCCAGAGGAATGAAATAACTTCAGATTTATTCTTCCTTCTTTTTATTTATTTATTTTATCATCGGACATAAAAGCCATTTATTTCAATGCAGACCATAAACCAGGGCGCAACTTCCCATGCCAAGACAAAACAATTCAGGGTTCTGAGATCCCTTAGGAGATAATCAGGGCTTTGCTTGACTTTCTCTGCCCATCACATGCCCCATTCCCTCCTCCCTCTGAAGAATTGTACTAAAAGGGCTGAGAGCTAATAAAACCTATTGAACATTTTGTCTTCCTTTGTAAGGTGCCAGGCATTGATTTTGTTCAAAACAACCATACGTGGCAGCCTAGTTGTTCCAAGCTCTTTGCCAGTCTTTGAAATAGAAAACAGTATGGGAAAAGGAGACTGGCAGGGGTGGGGTGGGGATGAGGGAAGAAGGGTACTGTGGGAGGGGGGAAGGGAAGAAGGAAGTGGGAACTGGTTCTTTGACTATAGTAGTCTTCTCTACTACCCAAGGCAGCCAGAAGTGTGGTTTCCAAATTTACAGTAAAAAACAACAACACCCATACAGTAGAGTGAGTACAGCAACACTCTCTCCCTTTCTCTCTCATTTATTTCACTTTCTTTCTCCGAAGAAAGAGCCAATTGAAAATATCACAATATGTTGGGCCAAAGATTCAGATCAAGCTTAATTTCCATGTATGCGGTAATGAGGCAAAGAGGGGAGAGTCTAGGAGAAAGCGGGGACGTCTGACTGGGGAGAGACCACCTCAAAGTTTCTCTGTGGCAACCCAACCCTAAAGAACAAGCAGAAAATGAATGCCAGCACAAATGCTAATGTAACCGGATAAGTGGAGGAAGCGGCCCTTGGCAAGAGAACTAAGCGTGTTGGCTTTTTATAATATAAGAGAGGGTGGGGGGAGATTGTGAACTTGCTCACCAGGTGCCTTTTGCTAAGCGTTCCCAGTTCCTATTTCAGTAGCTCCTCTTATTATTGCAAGAGGCTTCAAAGCTATATTTAAAGAGGCTTGCCATCTCGCTGGCTGTATTCATTTTGACTTCTGTTTTCATTTCATGGTTTGCCCGTTAATTTTTTTGTTGTTGTTAGAGGAAAATAAGAACCTCCATCTTACAAGTGTTTGATCCAAAAGTTAAGCTCTGGTGACATTTTTTAGAAGTCAACAACTTAGGCTCAATTCACTGTATTGAATTTATAGTATCTAAGTGATCCCATAGCCTTTATTTACTATTCATCTAAAAATTGAACTAAAATTTCATGGGAGAAGGTTTGGAAGTAGGTCACAATTTCTTTTCACCTCAGTGCAATGGGATAATAATTTTTTTTTTAATCAAATTTTTGTTTTTTTGTCTTTCCAAAGAATTTGGTTTCTCTCCGATATTTTCGTTTCTCTCGGTATTTTCTGATACCTGTATACTCCCATGTCATCCCATCAACCCACTGCCCCCTCACTCTCAATTCTACTCCAAGCCAGGCAATTAAGTATTCTGCCTTCATTTGTTCAAGAAGGGAATGTCACAGCACAAATGCAGAAGGACAGCAAATCCGTGGATTTTGAGCTTCACAATAAAAAGTTCAAACTCATGACAAAAAGTAGAGGTTGATAGTTCCAAAAGTTTGGTTTGGGGGGATTTCCAAAGCATTTTCTGGGGTTAGGGGTTGCTGCAGATCAGAGTTTTTTTTTTTTTTTTTTTTTAAAGATTTATTTATTTTATTACATGTCTCCCCTTCCCCCCGCTGCGGCGACGCGCTGAGAGTGGTCACTGCGCAGGCGCGGCTTTCCCCGCTTGTGGGCGGTCTCTGCGTCCGTTCACGGCCGGCGCTTGCTTCAGTTCGCGGGTGGCTGGCTGCGCTCCATCCGCGGGCGACCTGCCCTGCCCGTGGCGGCTCTTGCCCTGTCCGTGGCAGCTTCTTGCTCTGCCCACGGCGGCTCCGGCCCGCCCATGGCGGCTTGCCATTCTCAAGGCGGTCTGCCCGCTAGGAGAGGTCCCCGGGAATCGAACCCGGGGCCTCCCATGTGGTATGCCGCGCCCTATCCACTGGGCTATCGAGCCGGCCCCCAGATCAGAGTTTAAAGATCATCAGTCAGAGCCAGTTTTCTCATTCTTAATATTCATGTGCTAAGAAGAGAAAGAAGAGAATCAGAGGGGAGATAAGAGGGTTAGGTGTTGGGGTGGGTCCCTGAGAAGTAGACTTATGTCCCACTCCTCCCTCTTCTCTAGCAGTCCCTAGTTTTGGGGAAATGAGAATAGAGGGGTGGCTGTGTTCTAGCTTCAAGCAAAAGCCAAAGAGACATCAAGTCTCTAGTATCCCCTTTGTACAGAATGTCTCAGGGGTAGTAGATGTATGTGGTGGGTCTGGCTGGGGAGGATTCAAACAGCATGACAGAGTTCCCTTCAATACCGTGTGGCTTTGACAGGGACAGAGGTTCTCACATACCCTCAATGAGCATAGACTCAGCTAAGAGAGTCAAGGTTAAGGACTTAGCAGTGACCTCTGTGGATCCAAGATTGGAGTTAGAAGGGGCCCTGATTATGTCAGCCACCGGTGTAGACTGATGGTATGTATGTAAGTGAATCT
>PVKH010037162.1:0-11457 GCA_004027955.1 Chaetophractus vellerosus | reverse complement strand
TGTCATTCTTTTGCATATGGACATCCAGTTTTCCCAGCACCATTGTTAGACTATTTTTGAAAGCACCTTTGTCAAAAATCCACTGGCCATAGATGTGAGGGTTTATTTCTGAACTCTCAATTTCATTCCATTGGTCTATATGCCCACACTATGCTGTTTGGATTATACCATGTAATAAGCTTTAAAATCAGGAAGTGTGTGTCCTTCAACTCTGTTCTTCATTTTCAAGATGATGTTGGCTATCTGGAGCCCCTTATCCTTCCATATAAATTTGATGATTGGCTTTTCTATTTCTGCGAAGAAGGATGTTGGAATTTGTTTGGAGTTGCATTAAATATGTAAGTTACTTTGGGTAGAATTGATATCTTAACAATATTCAGTCTTCTAATACACGAACATGGAAAGTTCTTCCATTTCTTTAGGTCTTCTTTGATTTCTTTGAGAATTGTTTTGTACTTTTCTGTGTATAAGTCCTTTACATCCATGGTTAAGTTTATTGCTAGATAGTTGATTCTTTTAGTTGCTATTATAAATGGATTTTTTCTTGATTTCCTCTTCAGTTTGTTCATTACTAAATATAGAGGAACACTACTGATTTTTGCATATTGATCTTGACCCAACCACTATGCTGCATTCACTTACTAGCTCTAGTAGCTTTGCTGTAGACTTTTCAGGGTTTTCTATATATATAGGATCATATAACCTGTAAATAGGGAAAGTTTCACTTCTTCCCATCCAATTTGGGAGGTTTTTGGTGACTGATTCAATCTCTTTTCTTGTTATTAGTTTTTGGATATCTTCTATTTCTTCTTGAGTCTGAGTAGGCAGTTTCTGTGTTTCTAGGAATTTGTCCATTTCTTTTGATTATCTATTTGTTGGGACAGTTGTTCATATATCCTCTTATACACTTTTTTTTTATTTCTGTGGGGTTGGTAGTAATGTCCCCCATTTCATTTCGGATTTTAGTTATTTGTGTTCTCTCTCTCTTTTTATCAGTCTAGCTAAAGGTTTGTTAGTTATATTGATCTTTTCAAAGAAACAAATTTTGCTTGTATTAATTCTCTCTTTTGTGTTTTTATTCCCTATTTCACTTATCTCATCTTTCATCTTTATTATGTCTTCTTTCTGCTCTACTTTTTCTAGATACTCCAGTTGTGAGTTTAGGTCTCTGATTTAAGATCTTTCTTCCTTTTTAATGTAAGCATTTAGAGGTATAAATTTCCCTCTCAACATGACTTTTGCTGCATCTCCTAAATTTTTAGTATGCTGTGTTTTCATTTTCATTCATCTGAAGATATTTCCTAATTTCCCTTGTGATTTCATCTTTGACCCATTGGTTAAGCATATGTTGTTTAATTTCCACCTATTTGTGAATTTTATAGCTCTCCCTCTGTTATTGATTTCTAGTTTCATTCCATTGTGGTTGGAGAAGAAACATTGTATGAGTTCAATATTTTGAATTTATTGGAAATTGTTTTGTGACCTAACATATGATCTATCCTGGAAAATGATCCATGCGGACTAGGGAAAAATATGTATTCTGCTGCTGTTGGGTGAAGTGTTCTATATCTGTCTGTTAGATCTGGTTGGTTTATAGTATCATTCTAGTCTTCTATTCCCTTATTGTCCTTCTGTCTAGATGTTCTAGCCATTATTAAAAATGGCGTTTTGAAATCTCCTACTATTAGTGTAGAACCATCTATTTTCCCCTTCAAATGTGTCAATATTTGCATTTTATATTTTGGGGCTCTGCCATGTATATGTATATATTTATAACTTCTTGTTGAATTGACCCCTTTATCAGTATGTAGTGACTTTCTTTGTCCCTCATGACAGTTTTTTCTTAAAATCTGAATTTTTCATGACAATATAACTATCCCAGCTCTCTTTTGGTTGCTATTTATGTAGTATATTTTTTTCCAATGTTCCACTTTCAACCTACTTGTGTCTGAATTTAAGGTGAGTCTCTTGTAAACAGCAGATGGGTGGGTCATGCTTTTTCAATTCATCTTGCCAATCTCTGCCTTTAACTGGAGAGTTTAATCCATTTACATTTAAAGCAACTACCAATAACACATGAGTTTCTTCTGTCATTTTGCTACTTGATCTTTGTGAGCCTTATACCTTTTTGTCTTTTGATTCTTCTATTAAGCAGTTTTACTGAGATATATTCACATACCATATAATCTATCCAAAGTATATAATCAATGACTTTTTTTAATTGTTAAAAAGACATTATTGTAAAAATGTAAAATAAATAAAAAAAAATAGATTGAAAGAAATTACAAATTTTAAAAGAGAGTGCAAGGCCAGGTTAGATTTAATATAATCAATTATAAGAAATAAATAGTAGGGGCCAGCTGTAGCTCAATTGGTAGGGCACCGGTTTACCACATGGGAGGCCCCAGGTTCGGTTCCCGGGGCCTCCTCGAGCGAGCAGACCGCCTTGAGAAGGCAAGCCGCCATGGCAGGGCAAAGCCGCCGCGGGCAGGGCAAAACCACCATGGGCAGGACAAGCCCCCACGAGCAGGGCAAGCCACCCACGAGCAGGCAAGGCCACCCGCGAGCAGGCAAGGCTGCCACATGGTGAGCTGTCTTGGCATGTCGCCACAATGGTGGGGAGACAAGCAGACACAGAAGAATGCAAAAATGAACACAGCAAGAACAAGCAGAAAGGGGGGGATATATAATAAAAATAAAAAGAAAGAAATAGTATAGCAACAAACATTTATACATGTAAATAATAATTTTAATATAATGGAAATTAATTATAACATAATTCTAATTTTTATATTACAGCTCTAACTATTGGGTATCATAATCTCTAAGAATGAAATAAATTATTGGTTTAGTTATTTTATTTCCATTTAAGCCATAATTCTTTCTAGATAATAAAATTCCTATTTGGGAATTCTTCACATTTTATTGGAATGAATTACAGCAGATAACAATATGCCAACTCATAATTTTATGAGGCAGAAAAACTCAAAATCTTTTTCAACAGTAGTCATGCTAAATCATTATTGATCCAGATGGATTACTTTAATTAACAAGTATGAATAAGAAAGGGTTAAAAAAATGAAATATCCAAAGAAAATCTTTTCTCCAGTCCTCCTCAATTAAAAGCAAGTGTTTATTTTGTATGAAGAAACTTACAGAATACTGATCATAGGGACAATTTGCTAGTTGCTCTGAGTAATTATTGTTCATATACTATAATTTTGTTATTTTACATTTATCTGGTCTACTCCAGCTCTTTTTTGGTTACTATTTTCATGGAATACCCTTTTCCAACCTTTCTCTTTTAATCTGGTTGTGTCATTACATCTGAGGTGGGTCTCTTGTAGACAACATATAGACAGCTCATTTTTTTAATCCACTCTATCAGTCTATGTCTTTTGATTGGGGAGTTCAATCCATAACATTATTACTATAAAGGCATTACTTACTTCATCTATTTTGTCCTTTGGCTCTCTGTTGTCATGTCATTCTATTGTCTGTCTTCTCATCCTTTAGTTTACCCTTCCTAATAATCTTTGTTTCTAAACTCTTCTCTAAATCGCTCACTCTTGTTTTCTCCTTTCAGGCTGCAGCAACCCCTTCAGTATCGCTAGTAAATCTGGTCTTTTGGTAATATATTCTATCAGTTTTTGTTTGTCTTTGAAGACTTTAAACTCTCCCTCACTTTGGAAGGACAGCTTTGCTGGATACAGAAATCTTGGCTAGCAGTTTTTCTCTTTCAGTATCTTAAATGCATCATACCACTTTCTTCTTTCCTCCATGATTTCTGATGAGAGATCTGCACTTAATCTTATCAATTTCCCTTGTATGTGATGCTTTGCTTTTCTCTTGCTGCTTTCAGAATCTTCTCTTTATCCCTGATATTTGTCATTCTGAATAGTAGGTGTCTCAGGGTAGGTCTATTTGGATTTATTCTGTTTGGGGTGCATTGTCCTTCTTGAATATTGATATTTATGTCCTTCATAAGGGTTGGGAAGTTTTCAGTCATTATTTCCTCAAATATTCTTTCTGCCCCTTTTCCATTCTCTTCTCCTCCTGGGACACCAATAATTTGAATGTTTGTATGTTTTGCATTGTCATTCAATTCCCTGAGACTCCGTTCCATTTTTTCCATTCTCTTCTCTTTATGTTCTCCTGTCTTTTCTAGTTCAGATGCCTTCAAAATCACTAATTTTGTCTTCAAGTAATTAAAATCTGCCCCTTATGTGCCTCTAATGTATTTTTTATTTTTTAAATTTTTATCCATTATACATCTTCCCCTTTTTGCTTGTTCTTGCTGTGTTCGTTTTTCTCTGCATACCTCTGTGTCTGCTTGTCTCCCCCTGCTGGGGCGACTGGCCGAGTCAGCTCACCGGCGCAGCAGCCCACCTGCTCGTGGGGGCTCACTGTTGCTTGCAGGGGCTTGCCTTTTTACCCACAGCAGTGTGTCCTGCCCATGGCAGCGTGCCCTGCCCATGGCGGCATGCCCCGCCCATGTTGGCTTGCCTTCTTGAGGTGGTCTGCCCATTTGAGGAGGCCCAGGGACTGAAACCAGGGCCTCCCATGTGGTAAACTGGAGCCCTACCCACTGGGCTATACAGCCGGCCCCCTCTTTAATGTATTTTAAATCTCATCTGTTGTGTCTTTCATTCCCATAAGGTCTGTTACTTTTCTTTGCAGCCTTTCAAATTGTTCTTTATTCTCTCCCAGTGTCTTCTTAAGAGACTTTACTTCTTTAGTCATATTTTGTATAAATTATTTTAAGTGATTTAGGAGGGTTGTGTGATTATCACTAATAAATTGTCTTAAGTCCTTTATCCCTTGAGGCTATTTGGTTTGTTCTTGTGTTTCCTAGAATAGCTTGTAATTTTTTGCTGACATATAGGCATCTGAATATGTTAGTGAATTTACTGTGATGGCCAATTTCTCTCTCTTGCCTATTGTTTTTTTCACAACTTTTCTTTGATATTTGACTCAACTTATTCTCAGTCTTTAAAATTGCCCAGTTTAAGTTTTCAAAATTGGGCCAGGGACTCACTAGTGGGGCTCAGATTTTCTCCCAGGAATTGGATACAGAGAGCATGAACAGTTATTGTCCATGCAATTTTCAGACTGGCCAGCAGATGGTGCTAGTTAACACATCTTTTCACTGAGATGTTTCAGCATAGGCTTTCTTTTGCTCCTGTCTTGAATCCCAGGTGGGAGATTCAAAGTGGGCTGTGCTGGCCAAATTCACTGAAGAAAAGCACCCTGACCTCTCCTCCCTTTTCCCTTGAAACAGCTGCCAGGAAAGAAAATGTTTGTTCCCCAGAGTTGGCTGCAGCAAGCCAAGGGTTTTACCCCAGCTTAATATCTTGGGGATGGAGAAGGGGAGCCCTTCCCAGCTGCCCCAGGGGTTTGGTAACTCACATTTGTCATTTCAGTTTCTTCATCTCTCTACCCCCCACCCTCCTGGTGGTTGTGTAGCACTGTCCTGGTCTGTGACACCCAAAGCGGGTCCCTTGGATAGCTTTTGCCTCTTTCTCCATTGTTTTGTAAGAGCATTCAGCTCTGCCATCTTCCCAGAATCCCCAGACTGCTTTGACTTAATTGTTTCTTACACTCCCTTAGCTGTCAGGAAGCTGCTTCTTCCCCAGGGCACATTCTGGGAGGGTGAGCTAGAGATAAATTTCCTGGTTCACTCTTTCAGGCTGACAACCATTAAATTGGCACTAACATACAGGAACCACAGTATGAATATAGGGGTTACTCTGCTTCCTCTGGAACAGGGCCAAAGACCCACAATATTATTGCAGAATGGCTTAACACCATGCTAATAAGAGGATGGGGACAGGAAACAGCAAGGGTGCCACAAGCTTCTCTTATTGTTTCTAAAGCTGTGTTTTCTTAATTTGGCACTCATTCACTTACTGCAAACCTTTACCTGTTTAAAGGGTTTTTAAAAACTTTTTAAAAATTAAAGTTTATCATTCATATAGGAACATTAATAAATAATAAGTGTATAGTAAAAGTTGTGAACTTACAAAACAAACATGTTTATCATCTTACAGGGCTGCCATATATCATCCTATCACCAACACCTTGCATTATTGTTCAACAATTGTTACAAACTATGAAAGAGCATCATCAAAATAGGACTAACTATAGCCATTATCTTACATTTGGAGTATTTTCCCCACAAACCATTCTTTCACTAATACCATGTATTAGTATTGTATATTTGTTATAGTACATGAGAGAATGTTCTTATATCTGTACTGTTAACCACAGTCCATCATCCACCATGTGGTTCACTTTGTTATATGGTCCCATGCCTTGTAAAATTCAACCAAAGTATACACTCAGTAATTCAGTTTCATCACAGAGTTGTGCTGTCATCACCGCAGTCAATTTTAGAATGTTTTCATTACTCCAAAAGGAAAAATCCCATACCCCATTATATACCCCTATTGTCCCTTAGAATTGATACACTATCTTCTTTGCCATTGCTGCAAAAATATTACAATATTACTGTTAACTATAATCCATAAATTATATTAGTTGTAATTTTTCCGTGTATCACCATATTCTTAATACATTGTAAAACAAGAGCATTCTTATACTGTTAACTATGATCTTCTTCCATCACCTAAATCACTGTTACAGTCCCTAGATTATCCTCTAACTTCCTTTCAATTGAGATTTATGTCTATAGAGTACCCCTTTCAGCCACAATCTCATTTTCAAATCAACAGTTTTAGTTATACTCACTATAATGTATTACCATCAACTCTATTCATTTCCACAATTTTACAATAAACCTTATTAAAAACTCTACATATGTGAATATTTTTGCCTCCTGATTTTGTGATAATCAGGATAGGCTAAACATTTGTTATATTAGAAACCATGCATGTGTCCCCAGACCTAGTTTTTCTCCCTAGGTCTGGTTTTTGAAATGCTGGTGATAAACTAAGCCTGATTTATTATATGACTATCCTGTATGGGAAAAGACTGTAACTCTAGGTATCTTTGGTCAACCTTAAGAGATATAGCAGGGGGATGGATGTGGCTCAAATGGTTGGGTGTCCATCTCCCATATGGAGGGACCTGGGTTCGATCCCCAGGTCCTCCCGGTAAAAATGAAAAAAAAGAAAAATATAGAAAGCGCATGGGCCACTAGGCCCCATGTGTGCGTGCACCATCAGACCCTGCAAGTGGGTGAGCTCCTCAGGCCCCATGAGTGGGTGCACTGTCAGGCACTGTGTGCAGGTGCACTGATAGGCCCCGTGCGCAGGTGTGCCATCAGGCCCCACAAGTAACGCAGCAAGATGATGATGTAACAGGAGAGTGACACAAGGGAGAGCCAAGATGAGACACACCGAAAAACCAGGAACTAAGGTGGCACAGGCAGTAGGATGCCTCTTTTTCACATCAGAGGTTCCAAGGCTCAAATCCCAGTGAAGACAGGGGGAGAAGGATGAGAGGAAAGGGCAGGAAATGGACACAGAGAGTTGCCCACTGAATAGACACAAAAACAGCAAAAACGGGGTGGGGTGGTAAAAATGGATAAAAGTAAAAAATAAATAAATCCTTTAAAAAATGTATAGAGGAGTAAGATACAGACTATACTTAGTGGTAATACTTTGATGATGCTCTTTCATAATTTGTTAACAAATGTTTCACAGCAATGCAAAGTATTTGTGGTGGGTTGATGTATGGGAGCACGATATGATGTTATACATGTTTGTTTTGTGGGTTCACAATGTTTACTGAACACTTATAGCTTGTGTATGTTCATGTATGAACGATATATTTCAATAAATTGTTAAAAAAAACCCTCTACACACATTAAGCTTCAGCTCCCATTCTCAACCCACATTCTATTTACTAGTAACCTATACTCTGGAGTTTACCTCCTTGAGTTTACTCATTGTATTTAGTTCCTATTAGTGAAACCACACAATTCTGAATTATTTCACTCACATAATGTCCTCAAGGTTCTTCCCTATTGTCATATGCATCTCAGTTTCATTTCTTATTACAGCTGAATAGTATTCCAGTGTATGTAAATACCACATTTTGTTTATCCACTCATCAGTTGATGGACACTTGAGTTGTTTCCATATTTTAGCAATTGTGAATAATGCTACTTTGAACATCAGTGTGAAAATGTCAGTTTGAGTCCTTGCTTTTCAGTTCTTCTGAATATATTCCTAGTAACAGGATTGCTGAATCATATGGTAGTTCCATATATAGTTTTTTGCGGAATTGCCAAACTATACTCCACAAAGGCTGCAACATTCTATATTCTCACCAACAGTAAAGGAATGTTTCTATTTCTCTACATCCTCTCCAGCACTTGTAGTCTTCTGATTTCTTAAATAATGGTCATTCTATAAGGTGTGAAATGATATCTCACTGTAGTTTTGATCAGCATTTCCCTAAAAGCTAATGATGTTGAACATTTTTTCATGTGCTCTTTGGGCATTTGTAATTCCTCTTTGGAGAAATATCTGTTCAAGTCTTTTGCTCATTTTTAATTGGGTTGCTTGTCTTTTTATCATTGGGTTATGTGTTTTCTTTATATAACATGGACAGCACACCCTTATTGGATATGTGGTTTCCAAAATTTTTCTCCCAATGAGTAAGCTGCCTTTTTACCTTCTTGACAAAGTCCTTTGATGCACAAAAGTGTTTACGATTGAGGAGGTCCCATTTATCTACTTTTTCTTTCATTGCTTGGGCTTTGGGTATAAGATTAAGAAAGCACTGCCTACCACAAGATCTTGAAGATGTTTTCCTACATTTTCTTGTAGGAGATTTATGGTTCTAGCTTTTATATTTAGGCCCTTGTTCCACTTTTAGTTCATTTTTTAGATAGGGGTCCTCCTTTCTTTTGGATATGGACATCCAGTTCTCCCAGCACCATTTGTTGAATAGACTGTTCTGGCCCAACTGTTCTTTGCCATAAATTTGAGGATCTATTTCTGAACTTTCAATTCTATTCCATTGGTCAACATATCTATCCTTATGCCAGTACCACTTTTTTTTTTTTTTTTACCACTGTAGCTAAGTAATATGCTTTAAAGACAGGAACTTAGAGTCTTCCTACTTCATTCTTTTTAAAGATATTTTTGGCTATTTGGGACCTCTAACCCTTCCAAATAAATTTGGTAATTGGTCTTTCCAATTCTGTAAAAAAAAAAATCTCAGAAGTTTTAGTGGGAATTGGGATTGAATGTGTAGATAAATTTGGGTAGAAGTGACAACTTAACGATATTTAGTCTTCAAATCCATGAACGTGAAATGTCTTTCCGTTGATTTATGTCTTCTTTGTATTCTTTCAGCAATGTTTTATTGTTTTTTTTTTTTTTAAAGATTTATTTATTTTATTACATATCTCCCCTTCCCCCCACCCCCCTGCTGCGGCGACGCGCTGAGACTGGTCACTGCGCAGGCGCGGCTTTCCCCGCTTGTGGGCGGCTTCTGCTTCTATTCACGACCGGCTTTCAGTTCGCAGGTGGCTGGCTGCGCTCCATTCGCGGGCGACCTGCCCTGCCCGTGGCGGCTTTTGCCCTGTCCGTGGCAGCTTTTTGCCCTGCCCACGACGGCTCTGGCCCGCCCATGGCGGCTTGCCATTCTCAAGGCGGTCTGCCCGCTAGGAGAGGTCCCCGGGAACCGAACCCAGGGCCTCCCATGTGGTATGCTGGTGCCCTATCCACTGGGCTATCGAGCCGGCCCCAGTTTTATTGTTTTTTGAGTACAAGTCCTTTATGCCCTTGGTTAAATTTATTCCTAAATATTTGATTATTTTAGTCTGTATTGTAAATGGGATTTTTTCCTGACTTCCTCTTTAGATTGCTCATAGTATATAGAAACACTACTGATTTTTGCATATTAGTATTGTATCCACTTTACTGAACTTATCTATTAGTTCTAGTAGCTTTTTGTGGATTTTTCAGGAGTTTCTAGATATAGGATCTTGTCATCTGCAAATAGTGAAAGTTTTACTTCTTCCTTTCCTATTTGGATGCCTTTTATTTCTCTTTCTTGCCTAATTGCTCTAGCTAAGACTTCCAGCACAATATTGAATAAGAGTGTGATAGTGGGCATACTTGTCTTGTTCCTTTGTTCCCAATCTTAGCAGGAAAGTTTTCAGTCTTTCTCCATTGTGTATATGTTAGCTGTGGGTTTTTCATATATGCATTTTATCAAGTTGAGAAGGTTTCCTTCTATTCCTATCTTTCAGAGAATTTTCATCAAAAAAGGATTTTGTCAAATGCCTTTTCTCTGTCAATCAAGATGATCATGTGATTTTTCCTCCTCAATTTAGTAATGTGATGTATCACATCGTTTGATTTTCTTGTGTTAAGCTACCCTTGCATACCTGGGATAAAACCCACTTGATCATGAGGTATAATTCTTTTGATGTGCTGTTGGATTTGATTAGCAAGTATTTTGTTGAAGATTTTTGCATCTATATTCACTAGAGATAGTCTATAATTTTTTTCATGTTATCTTTATCTGGCTTTGGTGATAGGTTGATGTTGACTTCATAGAATGAGTTTGGTAGCAAACTCCTGTTCTGTTTCTTGGAAGAGTTTGAGCAAGATTGGTATTAATTCTTCTTTGAATGGTTGGTAGAATTCACCTGTAAAGCCATCTGCTCCTGGGCTTTTCTTCTTTGGGAGGTTTTTGATGACTATTTCAATCTCCTTATGTGTGATTGGTTTGTTGGGGTCTTTTTATTTCATCCATGGTCAGTGTAGGTTGTACATGTGTTTCTAGGAATTTGTCCCTTTCATCTACATTGTCTAGTTTGTTGGTGTACAGTTGTTCATAGCATCCTTTTATGATCTCTTTTATTTCTGTAGGGTCAGTAGTAATGTCCTCCCTCTCATATCTGATTTTATTTATTTGTATCTTCTTTTTTTCTTTGTCATTCTGACTAAGGGTTTGTGGATTTTGTTGATTTTTTTCAAAGAACCAACTTTTGGTTTTGTTGATTCTGTCTATTGTTTTTTTTGTTCTCAATTTCATTATTTCAGCTTTTATCTTTGTTATTTCATTCCTTTTGCTTACTTTGTGATTAGTTTGCTGTACTTTTTCTAGTTCCTCCAGGTGTTCAGTTATGTCTTTGATTTTAGCTCTTTCTTCTTTTTTAAAGTAAACATTGAGGGATATAAATTTCCTTCTCAACACTGCCTTTGCTACATCCCATAGGTTTTATTTATTTATTTTCTGAGGTACCAGGGACCAGAGATTGAACCCAGAAACTCATACATGGGAAGACAGCGCTCAACCACTGAGCCACATCTGTTTCCCTGAGTTGGATTTGCATTTGTTTTGCTTGTTTGTTTGTTTTTGTGTTTTCAAGAGACACTGGGACCTGAACCCAGGACCTCCCATGTGGGAGGTGGGCACTCAACCACTTGAGCCACATCCACTCCCATTCCATAGGTTTTGTGTTTTTTT
>PVKH010037161.1:0-11497 GCA_004027955.1 Chaetophractus vellerosus | reverse complement strand
GACCATCTCCCCACAAGGCCCCTGTCTTTGTGAACATTTGCTGGTTCCTTATTCAATCTCACTATCTCTGCCACTCTGCAGTGTGGAATAAGGACTATATATTTTTTCATAAATGATTTTGGTCCTAAAATGAGTCATATCAAATAAGTGATCAATCATCAACTATTTAGATGACAGATATTTTAGATCTGTGCTGATTTGTTTTGTGCATATTGACATTTATAAAAATAAAGATATCAAGTTAGATAGAGTTATATGTAGAGAGAGATGGTCTAGGCATCACGACACAAATAGGTCCAGATAACACTGTTCTTAAAATTATTTATAGATTATATTTTGCAGCTGAGTTGGTATTTCATGCCTTCATTAAAAATAGAAAATACTTATTTGAGAATTGTGATTTTAAAAGTCAACTTAGGTAGGCAATCGTGCCCAGTTATTTGATAAAGTACTAGTTTAAATGTTTCTGTGACTATATTTCATAAATGTGATTTACAACATCAGTTGACTTTAGGACTTTAGAAGATTGCCCTTTTTAATACATATAGGCCTGATCCAATCAGTTAAAGGCCTTCAAACAAAATGAGTTTTCAGCTTGTCAGCCCGCCCTACACATTTTGGATTTGCCAGCACTGGCAAACATGGGAGCCAATTCCTAAAAATATCTCTATCTATCTATCTGTCTATATCTATCTATCTATCTATCTATCTATCTATCTATCTATCTATCTATCTATCTATCTTTCTATCATCTGTTTTATTGGTTCTGTTTGTCTTTAGAATCCTAACTAATATAAGCTTCATGCATTTTTTTAGTTTCAATAGGTGTCAGAAAGGAGAATGATGTAGTAGAAAACATAGAAAAACTTTACTCTGGCAATTTTAACTATAAGACTCTTGTACATATATTAAAAAATAAAAATTACATTTTGGAAGAAAAATATCTTACCTAAAATGTCTTTTTGTTTTCATGTCACTCCTGTTGATATCATAAAGGGCACTATTGTTTAGAAAATAATAGCGGGCAGTCTGGAAGGCCCCTGGTTATCCCAAACTATCTGCAGTAAGTGAGACATTTAATATTCTAGTGCTAGAAAGTGACTGACCTCTGATTCATTCACACTGAAATCATTTTTATGTAGCCACTACACTTCAAGAAATAACGATTCTCAGTGATCTAAGAAGCAGAATATCAGGGTCTCAGAGGTCTCTCTGCCTTATCCATTCAAGAAAAATCATGTTTTGTATATGCTTACCTGGTCTTTTTTATCTCTAGTGAAAAGGTGATAAAATGCACAGAAAACATCTCTCTCAGGTATATGGTAAGCTAACCCACGGCTAAGAGTTTCGTGACCTCCATGAGAAAACTGCAGATATTTCTGTTTCAAGTAATTTCTTTTGAGATTGAACTTAAAGATATGAATTTGAGGAACACAAGCTGCTATTTTAATTCAGCACACTTGGTCAACTTACTGTTAACACTTTTTATATACGGGATACTGACTTACATTTCTGATGCTACTAGTTTTATTAGAATGAGTAGAATTTCAATGATGTATTCTAGTAATATATTAGAAAACAAATTTTACAATGATCATTCTGCTACCAACTCTAATACAGACTGATTATAATAATCTCCCTTCTTTCCTCAAATGAAGACTATATAAATTCAAGAGAGAGCAAATATGCATATATCCATTGCTACTCCATTGTCGTATGTCACTCTGTAATATAGCACTAATACATTCATACTTTTAAATTAAGATTTGAGTTGATAAATCCCATTTTTATTACCTTTCATGATCATTAAAAAAATAAAACCATATGCGCTGTAATTTATGACCCCTATTTTTGAAATAAGGAAATTAAAGTTCAGAAGTATGAGGAAACTCCCCTAAAACCATATTGTTAACAAGTGCCAGTTGCAGGTTTCTCAATAAACTAACATGGGCCATAATGGAAAGAGGGCTTTTAAATTTTGAGGATGGTTACTAAAAGAGTTATGTAGGTTAATGAAGCTCAATTGAACAAATGTCGTGTGAAAGACTTTTGAAAAAGAGATATGAAAAATAACTAGTTAGTTATCCCATTTTCCACCTATTAATGGGTGCTATCTAGTTGCATTGATGTTGCTATTCTATATTTTAATTATGCAAGAACTTACTGTTTGAGGGATTTAAATATAAAACAAGAATACTTCAGTGAGTTGTAGGAAATCTCCAAATGCTTAGAAGAAATTATTTTTTGTATCCTGCCATTGGGTTTAACTACGGATGAGCCAGACTGTTCATGGAATATGCTATTAATATGTTTACTCAATATATATATTAAATAATCCTTATAAAGTATTACTTGACCAACTT
Organism: Chaetophractus vellerosus; assembly: GCA_004027955.1. NCBI lineage: Eukaryota > Metazoa > Chordata > Mammalia > Cingulata > Chlamyphoridae > Chaetophractus > Chaetophractus vellerosus. Next base: position 9,134 of record PVKH010037161.1, on the reverse strand, counting down.
AAAAATAATATAGAAAGCATACTTAACCTGCCATAAAGGAAGTTAAAGACCCTTGGAGTGAAGTTTTATTGCTCAACAGAATTAAAGCATAAGACTAATTCTGTCCCTCAAACTCTTGACAGAGTATAACATACTTCTCTGAATTTAGTGGGTATTGAGATCGTGAAACATATTAACAATGCCTAATAATAATAGATTTATACTTGCTGCCACACTTTTATTACATAGCTATAGGAATTAAGTAAAATGAAAATCTGTAGCTTAAAGTTCATCTCTTGAATATGTTCTCATTCAGACTGAATCATTGTCTCAATTTAATACACTTGGGTTTATTATTCCCAAAAGCTTATTTTATTGCTAAAACCTTTATAGTTGACCATCATTTCTTAAGAATGGTGGCCAAAAATACAGCATTAAAGAAACAGGTGATCTATTTAAAAGTGTTTATTCATTGTTGCTATGACAGCTCTCTTAAATCCATCAATGGACTAAAAGTGCTGTGTCTTAGTTATCTATTGCTGCACAACGTATTACCTTAAAATTTAGTTATTTAAAACAATATACATTTATGATCTCACAGTTTCTGTGGGTCAAGAATCAAGGTGTGGCTTGACCTGGCTGGAAACTCTGGCTCAGAGACTTTTATAAAGTTGTAGTTATCTCAAGGCTCAGCTGGCAAGGCTCCTAGTTGATAGCCATTGGCAGGAAGCAGTTTCTCATCGGTTGTTGGGCTGAGGACTCAATTCCTTGTCATGAGGACTTTCCAAAAGAGCATCTTACAACAAACAAGCAAATTAGGGAGATGGCAAGAAAGAAAATTCTAGCAAGAGGGAGTGGTAACAAGATAGAAGACGTAGTCTTTCGTAACCTAATCACGGAAGTGTCATCCCATCACGTCTGCCATGTTCTGTTCCTTACAATCAAGTCACTAGTTCCAACTTTCACTCAACATCAGGGAATTATAAAAGAGTGTGTATACCTTGAAGCAGGTGGAGCCATTGGGAGCCATTTTAGAAGGTTGCCTATAAGAGGCTGTATGTTTATAATTTCTAGCAAACCAATTGTTTGCCATTTACCATTTCTTTTTTTTTTATATTTTCCTAACTATAAAAAAGCAAACAACAATGTGAATGTAATTAGCACTGCTGAATTATATATTTGAATGTGGTTAAAAGAAGAAGTTTTAGGGTATATAAGTTACTAAAATAATTTTTTTTAAAGACCATAGGACACAAACAGTGAACCCTACTGTAAACTATGGAGTGTGGTGAATAGTGTAATTATAATAATAGTTTCATCAGTTGTAGCAACAAATTTACCATACTAATACAAAACATTCATAATGGAAAAATGCTCACGTGAAAGGGATAAATGGGTACTCTGTATTTTCTGCATGATTATTCTGTAAATTTACAACTTCTCTAATAAAAAAAAGGAAAAAAGCATATATGTCAATCACTACCAACTTAAAACAATATTAAGTGTTTCCCTACTTTGAACAACTGGATGTTTTACTGCACTGCAAACGAGAAAAGGAACTGAGAGAAAAATTAGCATTTGTTTTCAAGGTGGTTCCCACAGAAGGACAAGACCATGAAACTTGATATTTAAGAATCATTTTATGTGTTACATTGTTTTTCCTTTTTCTTTTTATGTTACCTGAGATATCTAAATTGATTGCATTTAATCTATCACAAAATTATAAGATACCTGAGATATCTAAATTGATTGCATTTAATCTATCACATAATTATAAGATCAGGACAATATTTAGCATGGTATAAATAATGCCTAGGACAAAAGTGGACAAAAATTGTTTGCTCTCAGCTTGATCAAAAATTGATTCATTGATATTATGAAAAAGTACAGCTAACTTTATAGCTTTTAATTTTGGGGAGTTCTTACTATTCCATATGTCAATTTATTTGGGCTTCTCCTAGGGATAAAATTAAGGGAGTAAAGTCATATACAGATTCTATTTTCTTTCTCAAAAGTTCTCCAATCTAATCTACATTAATATTTGCTCTAACTTCCAAATATTTTCAGAATTTGACCACTCCTCACATTCTATTGCTAGTACCCTGGTTTAAGATATCACTATCTCTCATATATATTATTGCAATAACATTTTTATTTTTCTCCTTAATTGTACTCTCATGCACCCCCCATCCCCAATCTGCTCAATACTATAGCAAGTGTAATCCTGTTAAAATGGAAGTCAAATTTTATTATTTCTCTGTCAAAACCCTTTAGTGCTTTTCTACCTTACTCAAAGTGAAAGCCAGAGTTCTTCCACAGGCTTACTCACCCCTGTGACTCGGACCACCATTTTTCTCTGAGTTCGTCTCCTTATGGTTCTACACCTTAATCACTATGCTGGATACACAATTGCTTTCCTGCGGTTTTCTGAACACCCCAGGAATGTTCCAACCTTTGCATTGGCTGTTCATTCTGGTTCAAATGCAATTCTCCCACTTTTGTTTGACTTGCTCCACCACCTTTTTCAAATAGAACTGAAACGTTTTTTCTCTTTCCTGTTGTGATGATCCCGTTTAAAAATTGGGTACCACGTCTGTCTGACTTTGTCTAGCAACATCCCGGTTTTTTTTTCCTCCTCTCATATTCAACATCATTTAATTAGTTTGTTTAATTTTCTATTTCTCTCTTCTGATCTAAGATCCACAAAAGCAGAAAATACTCCATTTTTCACCTATCCACTAGAACCGTGCCTGGCACAATCTACGGCAGGTGCTCAAGACATATTTATTGAATAAAAGTATTATTTTTTTCTCTCGGTGAAATAATTGGGATCATGCCTACTTTGTCCTATCTCCTGAACAGACAACTTGCGTTCTTTTATTTATTTACAACAGCACACTCATGATGGCTCCTTCACTTTCTTTAATTTTATTAAGTGTTTAAGCTTCAAGGCTAGACAGACCTGAGTTTGAAAATCAGCTCTGTTACATAAAAGGTAAATGAATTATTTATCTTGTCTTTCCTGAGATATCTTATATTCAACACATTGAAATAAATTCTGTAACTAAGTATTTTGATTTTATATTTAATAATTATGCCTCTTGACTCATAAATAACATTTATTTTGAGGGCCAAGATTGAATTTTTATTACATGCATACAATAATTAATACAGGGTTAATTAAATTATATTGCCTTACATTGTATTTGCCTCTTTTCTAATATATGCAAAGAACACATTTTTTTCTGGTATTAAGGCTGGGATAGAATTTTCTCCCTTTTTTCATTTATTTCATTCCTTTCTGAGATTTTTCCATCAATAAATGACAGGTGGGTTTTTTCAGAAGGTGCTTATTTTTAAAGACTTCTCCATCTGTACTACATGTTAATTAAGTTGTCTTATCCACGTTTCCATTGTGCCTTGACTTGGTGACTTGGGAATGGGGCTCTGCGAAAAATTAGGTCAAATCTAATAACGTGAAATATAATTCAAATAGATGTAATCTTCTACATTTAGATACAAAGCCCTACTTAGTTTCTATATGATAGTAGTACATAACTTTAGTGTTTCAAATTGGCAAGAAATTACACTATGAGTTAGCTTAAAAAACAAACAAACAAACAAAACCTCAAAATACTAACCCTAAACTTAGATTACCTTAATGGCATTATAGTAGAGATAATGCAAATAGTGATGATACAATTATGCTCTCCTCTACATATATCTGTATGTCTGGTAGGTTTTGTATGCTAAGAAGGTTGATGACAAGCTAGAGAAAATTGAGAAGACTAGATTTTAATCACTAAGAGTGCTGCTTGAATATCTGTGGAGTATATGGATTAGAGACAGCAAAGAACATATTAAAAATTGTCTCCATAGGGCATTGTAGGAAAGAAGATTTAGAAGTTCTATATTACATGAAAGTTACAGAGAACAGTGGAGGAAATTAACAGTTTTAGTTTTGATAAAAAGGATAGACCTTTTAAAAACAAGAGCTGTTTGAAAATGGAATGTGTTGCTTAGTGAGGAAACGAATTCTACGTTATACGACATGGTCAAGTAGAAGTCCAGATGTTCAAGTCTGAGACTGATGATTCTTAGTTGCCCTCTAATCCTGAACTTCCATGTTTCTTAATGAGAAGAAGAAATCCAATGGATGAAGAACTGTAGTCATGTTTAATTTAAGATGGAGATGGTAGTTATTTAATATGATCAAGAAACTCACTGAAATCTATATTCCCCTTACTCTTGTAGAAGAGGTAAAGTCAAAAAGCAAATAAAACTTAAAAAGTTGATGAAAACACACAGCTAAATATATAGGCACCAGCAGAATTTGTAATTTAGGGGGAGGTCAAAAAATAAATCAAGCTGCTAAAAGAAGTCAGGACTCAAATTTCCAAAGCATAAACTCAAGCTGAGAGAAGCCCTGGCTTCTGTAATATTGTATAAGAACATGAGAGAAGTTGTTGTTCACTGTGACCTTCATGCAATCTGGACAAAGAAAAGGCAAGAACAGCCTGTATCCTGGCATAAATCAACACTCAGAATGTTGTGCTGTCTAAAAAGGCGGAACTGAAGGAGGTAGCGTATTAAAGGAAAAAGTCATTAGACTCATATGGGAAGAATTCCAGCTGTGTATCCGTTACGATGGTATCAATGGGCTGACTGTGAAATGTTTCAAACAAGCAGGATTTAAAATGGTGATATTTTAGGAACACATATTCATTGACCTTGAAAATTTTAATGAGAAAAGCAAGAACAACTAAATAGGCTCTCAGCACGATCAGGCATTTCTGGAATCTTCTCTCTAGTCATGGGTGCCAAGGTCTTTGGTTTTTAAGAACACGTTTTTCACAGAAATATTTAAAATCATCATCATCTCTCTCTCTGGTTTCATTTACTTCATAAGGTAAATGAAGAAACCAGAAAAAACAAACGTGAACAAAATTGTTCTATCTTCTATGATATTTAGTGACTGAATTTTATTACTGTTAATCAGATCTTTCTTTTCAAAATATTGGAAGCATCAGGTCCACCACAGATTTCTCCATATAAAATAAAATGTCTAAAGCCCACAATAAAGTGGAATTATCAGATCTGATATCAGATACTACCAGATATCAGATATGATCCTAGAAATAATCCAGGACTGCAGGTAAAGTGTGCATTTGCCAGCTTAAGTCTCCCTGAATCCTTACTGATGATGCATTTACCAGTTGCATTCAATATGCATTCAACATGAATTCAATATGAACCATTGTACTAGTGAGATGAGAAAATGAGAAAATATTACTATGAGAGAATCCATTTTTAATACCTTGTTGGACATATATCTTGACACTGGATGTGAGATATCATATCACCTTTTTCTAAGTCAGTGAGTACTGTAAAACTAGGGAGTAAAGTAAGTCCTTGCCTTCATTATATAACCTCAGTGTACCCTGGGACCATTACCACTAACAAACATAATGAGCTGTCTTGATTGCAAAGGAGTGTTGCAGAATAGCTTCGAGAATAAATCAGTGTTAAGGGAGAGCTCACTCTAAGTCTTGAGAGCAATACAGCTCACGTGTTTCAAACAAATTATACTTTAAACAACCAAGAATTTTCCAAGCATTCTATCCAATGAAATAATTAAGGCTTATGGTTGATGAGGTGCTCATGTGTTTCTCCTGAATTATATAACTCAGCTTTGTAGAGCCATTTTCCTGTAACAAATCTAAGCTTAAGCATCGTCTAATGCCAAGTTAATATTAAGCATCTAAGAGGAAAACAAGCAATGCTATATAAATGGTCAGAAGTTGAAGCTATCACTTCCCATAGGCACCTGAAAGCCAGATATGCTGTGTACAAGTGTAGGTACTAAGACCTTTGTGATTGTCAGAGTTGGACCCAAACACTGTGCTTTAACCAAGACTACAAAGTTTTTCTTATTTCACTGAATACTTTCTTTTTAGAAAGAAATCAACACTGAAATGCCCTACATGTTCTGGACCATTGGTGGAAAGGGCTCTCTGGAAATATATCAGACCACCACTGGCAAAGCATTAATTTTATAGCATTTCATTGGTTAAAACAAGTTGAAAATCCACCCCAGATTCAAAAGGAGATAAATGAATTCTGTATCTTGAGGTACCAGCAGAATTATCATGCAGGGAGACAAGGAGTAGATTGCAACCATCTTTGGTGACTATCTCCCACAATATACAATATTTTTAAAGAAAAGAATTTTGTCCACTGAGCTATCTAGCCGGGCCCAAGAAAAGAATTTTGTGATATACATTTCCCAATCATATAACAGTTTCTAAGAATCACAAGATCCTGAAACTTGTATGTGAGAATGCTATTTCATATTCAGTTTGAACATAGATAATTCCAAATTCAGTTGAAGTAAAAAACATGCTCCTGTAACACCTAAGAGGACAAAGATGGCTAAGTTAGAAGTAAAGCAAAGGAAATAATGAAGATAATGGCATAATTAATTCAATATAAAATAAGGAAGCAACATAGAGTATCTACAAAATTAAATAAACAAAAAGTCTGACAAGATGGATCAGTGAAAAAAGATGGAGGGACCAATTAAGAAATATTAGTGAAGAAAAAGCAGAATTATTAAAAAATCATAACTATCATTTAATTCTAGACTGATTTTGAGGAGAAAACCATAATGATATTTTGTACTTTTCATTAATCTCACTCACCAAGCTTCAGACATCATTTATATGGGCTTGCAGAGTTAAACAAGAAATAAAAACTTCCTGCCTTCAAGCAGATCAACAGTTTCACTACAAAGTACTAGTAGAAGTATTCACAAGTAGCTATGTCAGCAAAGAGAGAGAAAAGGACTCTAACTTACTGATAGTATTGCAAAGTGCTACCTGGAACAGAGGATGCTTGAATTGAATATTGATTGATGGGCCTAAGAGATACACAAAAGGAAAAGTGTGCTCAAACAGGAACAAAAATAGAATCTGCAAGGATACCAAATGTGGTTATTTGGTATGGCTATTGAAAAATATGCAGTGTGTGGCAGCAGGTGAAATTAGACTATGGAGAAACTACAGGATGAAGGAGACATAAACCATTTCAAGGAGCCTTCAGTTTTTTTTATGGATTATCCATAATCATTGAAGATTTGAGTCAGCAGAATGCCATTTCATTTTTATTTTAGAAAGAACAGACTGAGAGCAGTGTGGAGAATGATCTGAAGCAAAGGAAGATCCAAAGTTGGGAATGAAGACATAGATAAGTGATGATGAGAGTCTGAACTTTAACATGGCAGTAAAGTTGGAAGATTCTAAGAAAATTAGGTCATTAGAGCATTGTTTTTTATATTGGCTTTCTGAAATTCTCCTCTTCTCTCCTTTAAATATAAGCTCCAGGTTCTAAGGCTAAACAATCGGATCCAATATTTTTTGACCTAAATGAAAATGTTTTTACTGTTTTTTGAAGCCCTTTAACTGTAGGCCTTGTAATGTCCTTTTCAAGTGTTGTGGATAATCTTTATTTCTATCTCAGTATTCATTAAAATAAAAGAAATTGCTAAACTATACTAGCAATGCAGTTAATGGTTCTCACATGAAATTGAAAAAGAAGGAACATTTGGTGAGTTAAGAATAGCAAAGAGGAATGGTAAAGGTGAGGAAAGTTTAGGATATCTTCATATAATTATCACATTTATCTCTTTGGGTCTTGAACTGAAGAAAGAAACTCATTAAGAGCAGATTACAAGCTTTGCTCCCCTTAACCTTTCCCAAGAAATTTCAATTATATAAACGTGTTATTTACCTTTTTTTATTTCCTCTTTCATGAACCGCCAAGCTTTTATTTATTTTGATTATATTAATCTGTAGGTGAAAAGAAAGCTCTTGATACAGAACCTCAATCATAAAACTATTAGCAAATCTTTCACTATGGTCCTGTTTTTATAACAACCAATTTCACATACTCCTCTTTTTTTTCACTTCAGCCAATTTACTATCATATAAATCCAAACAGCCCCCTGCTCAATCTCATTAAAGTAGCAGTTTTAATCTCTTCTCCTTAGATTTCTTATCATGAAGAAAACATATTCAATAACAGAGATCAGTAGTGGGCTCATCTTAGATTTCTAAAATTTCATTACTTCCATAAAATTTGGCACAGCACATTTACTGCTAGGTAATGACTTATCATTGAATACTACACCTGTCAAAACAGATGATTTGGTCTTCTTTGAAGATTGGACTAGGTAACCTCATTATCCCTTAAAAACCATTTTTTCTGTGATTCTATGATATGAAACAAAGGGAGCTTCGTTTCTGAGGAAAGCTATTAGGAACATCAATGAGACAGCAGGGATGCCACCCAGAATGCAGTTGAATTTACCCCAGAAGGTACCTGCAAATGTAATTAGATTTAGCAGAAATAGAGTGATCATCTCATGCAGTGGGTTTAATTTTCATAGATACCTACTAAAGCTGATACCAAGAAAAATTGTGAATTATGGAAAACTACCTTTTTTCAATCATATACATATATTTTCTTGTTCAATCAGTTATAAAATCCCACATATTCTGTCTCCCAAGATCACTTGTTTCTGTCATAATTTTACCTGGAGTCAGCCCTCATTTCCTTTACCACTGCCATTTATTAGTCTTTCATACTTCTTTCTAGATTCCAACATAGAACTGGAACTTGTCTCTTGCTTCCTGTGTAGCATCCCTCCAAATTCTACTTTCATGGCTGGCACTGACCTTGTTAGGTGTAAACATTACTTTTCATTTTTTCCTTAAAGTACTGCTGTATTCCCTGATAGCCTTGATAACGTCCAAATGCCTTGGCTTAGCTTTTAACATCCTTCATTTCTTTGGGCCTCTCTTTCTCCCAAGTACTATACAAGTAGCATTGTCTCCAGCTATGTTATATTTCTTGTAGTTCCTAGTGTATATTATATCATTCTAAGTTTCTATTCTTTCACATTGTTGCCCTCTCAGTCTAGATATCCCAGCTCCCCAACCAGCTTCTGATCTTCTTGCAGTTATTAACTCAAACATTGCTTCTTCTGGGAACATTATCTACATACGAACTAGATGTCTCTTTTTTGTTCCTCTTCACCCTTTGAGTATCTGTCTCAGCATTATATACTGCAATGTTATTTTAAAAAGTTGACTAGA
>PVKH010037160.1:0-11497 GCA_004027955.1 Chaetophractus vellerosus | reverse complement strand
ATATGTAACAAAAAAAAAAAAAAAAAAGAATATGGTCTACTGATGGTGCCAGAGTTGTCAGTTCCTGAGATGCAAGAGCAGTGTTGATTCTTGTGCAACATTAATGCCGTATGTGCCTAGGATTGAAAAATCTCTCAAGAAAAACATCTGTCAGTAGACTACCGCTCTGTAACAAGCCACTCTAAAACTTGATGGCTTAAAATAATAAGCATTTTTAATGCTCATGAGTTCCTGGGTCAACTGGGCAATTATTTTGGTCTCAGCTATGCTTATGCCTATATCTTGGGTCTGAAGAGAGCAGAGACAGGAAAAGGTGGATTTACTGATCTAGTTTGGTCTCTCCCACATGTTTTGGGCCATCTTCCTGTAGGGTGATCCAGGATGTCCTTGACTAATTTAACCAGGTTTTTGCTTCATGTTGTCTTGCCTTCTACTAAGTAGCCCAGGCTTGCTCTCATGGAGGTGGCAGGGTCCAGTGAGCAAAAGAGAGAAATAAGGAAGGTTTCAATACTTTGTATTAGCATACCATGCATGCTAATGTAATCAGTATATCATTACTTCTGAGAATTATATTGGTCAAGGCAAGCCACAAGCCAGCTCACAGTCAGTTCAGGAGGAAACTATAAAGTTACAGGGACAATAGCTGGGATATAAGGAGGTTATTAATTGAGGCCAACAATGCAAGTAATTAACATGCCACACCATCACATCAGCTTTGGCCTTACTCTTCAACCCACTAGTTTTCTAGAACTCCTGAATGAATAATAAAATAATATTTCACACATGAAGCATTATTGCTATTATTAATAACTCTATAATTGGCCCCATGATTTTTTGCATAAGGCTGTGAGAAGAAATATTTGTGATGAAAATTATTTATATTCATATATTATATTTTAAGTTCATACAAATAAGTTGATCACATTTTATACTAGAACAGTGCTTCAGACTCTTTCACTCTAGTGGAAAGAATGGGAACTTTTGAGTTAAATATAAATGTGCTTATATCCTAGTTCCATCACTTACTAGTGGGTATTGAATTTGTGTAAATTACTTAACTCTTCTTTGCTTCAATTTCCTCAATGGTAAAAATGACAATTGCTGTGCTAAATAAAATAGTATTAAAAAGGTTGCCTACTTTTGTGTCAAACACAGAGTTGGTACTTTGTTTAGTCTTGTTCCTTTTTCCTTCTCACTTCCCATAACATAGACATCATACCTCTTTCCTTTCACCACCATATTTTCAATAGTTTTGGATTTATTTAAAAAGATTCCTTTTCTACACCCTCCACTACCCCTACATTGTCCAGTATTTCTCTACAGGAGACTAGAAGCATTTTGAGTGAGACAGTTTTTCCTAGGGCAGAATTTCCTTCACACTTGAAGGATATTCAGCATGCCTGGCCCCATCCACTACAGTCAACACTCCTTCACTCCAAATACTTGTTCATGATGAAAAATATACCCCAATTTCTGGACATCCCTGTGGGGAATACTACTAACCATAGCTGGAACTCATAACCCCTTACAAACTAATTTCCACACTACCCACTATCAGCAATTAAAATTGTTTATAAAATATTTCAACTTAATGAAGTGCTTCTCCTACTACACCATGCAACAGTTCAAAAGTACAGGAGTGAGAGGTAGAAAAAAACACACAAGGCAGCATTTCCTATAGAGTTGGACCTAGGGAGAGAGTCCTTTGTGTTCTGGACAGACCTCTGATGTGAGGCACACCTACTCTCTAAAATTCCTCCTGTGAATCTATTTTTAGCCACTATATCCTTTGGATCAAGTCATGAAAGATCTTGCAAAAACACATATTATTTGGAGCAAATTATAATATTTTTATCTATGGGGACTTTTGTGCAAAAAGATCTACCAAATTAGTGCCTGGAACCTAGCAAAGACCTAAGAGATCCATCAACATGGGTGAATTGTGAAAGGGGAACCAACCACCATGGGGGCAGCCAGATAACAAATGCATTAAGACTCCGGAGATTGCAGAAGAACGAGCCATCACAAAACATCAAACGCAAACATTGATTAATTTTCAATTATGGCTAAGGGTAGCACTTATTCTGTTTTACACCAAATAGATCAATAGCTTTTCTAGAAAGCAAACTGGATATGAAAGCAATTTTTCCCATCTTTAAGGATCATTGGCTATTTTGGTTGATAATACTGGCAAAGCCATCCTCTCTCAAGCCTTTAGATGCCTCTTCCCAAGACTGCCTTCTCTTTGGTGGAAGACGTCCTTCCCAGAAAATAAGGAAGTTCATTTTAGCAAATTAGAAATCCAAGTAGTCTGGCCACAGAAATGAGTCAGTAGAAGTCAGAGCAGTGCTTGACATCTTGCAAAAAAACCTATAACTAATAATAATATAAGGAAGAAATCAATTACCCTGATTAATAATACAGAGCAATGACTGAACACTACCGTTATTGACATTTAAAAAGAAAAAAATAAAATATTTTCTAATATAATTTAATAAAATATATCATTATAGAATCATATAAAATACATCTTAGTAGTTTTTAAGGGGTGAATAATATCTCAAAAACTGCACACCATGCATTACAACTTAACATTAAGAGAGAGGTGATGTGGACAGCAGAAAGTCTTTGCTGAAATGTCCCTTCATTACAATCATCCTGAATACCCTCTTTAATATTACACCACAACTGCACTTTGAGCCCCACTACCCTCATTAAATTTTTCACTCTTTATCCCCCAATAGGACTTATCACCTTCTAGAAGACTATATAATTAATTTATTTATTATATTTAGAGTTTTCTGTTTCTCTTTTATACTAGTTGACTCTATTCATACTGTTTTCTTTTCATTAAATTTATTGTTTAAACTCCATGAGGGCAGGGAGCTTTGCCTATTTTATTCACTGCTACATTCCAATCACCTAGAACAATATTTGTTGAATGAATGACAATGAAGAAAGGAAAATATAGAAGGAACAACAGTGTTTGGAGTAATTTAAAGCTGAGAAAAGATATTTTAAAAATTTCTCTTTGCCTTCCTCAAATTAAAAAAAAAAAGATAAGGTGATAAATTTGTCTCTTTGCCCGTTGTAGTTTCAGTGCATTCCCTTCTCTTTTTTATCCCCTTAACTAGTGAGGAGTCCTAATCTCCTTTGCCCCCTCCTATAAACAAACATATATCAGATAAGTATGTGATCTTCATTCCAGGAATGCTTTCCTCCTCTGGTTCCTTATTATTTGCCTCAGTCATCTAGGCCTTATCCTATTAAAGATCATTTACCTGCCTTGAGTTTCATTCCCATAAGAAACAAAATATGGAATAGTTAATTCAGCAAAACAAATCCCTCAGGTGCTATTGCCTTTCCAAACCCTTTCTTTCTTGATGAAAAAACCAGCTTGTGGCTCTGGGGTGGCTGACACTACCCTTATCTCCAAGGGTTATTGCTGATTTGTCTAAAGCCATTCATGGCTGTCCAATCCCCTTTGTAAATAATTGGTTTAATCATAATGGTGTGATACAATACTGGACAATGAAACATGAGAGCATGTTGTCTAGTGTGTCCTGGAAAAGGACTCATTTTCTCCATTTACTGAGTAGAAAATGCCTGTGTGTTATGTGTGAAATTACGGCAGCCATCTTCCCTCTATGACAAGAGATAATTGACATATTGACAATGGCATGATGTCTTTGGGCTACTCATTTAAGCAAACAGGAAGCTGCTTACCTAAGAACTTTTTGTTAGAAGAGTTGCTATATATTTTTTTATTACTATTGAGTTAGGATTTTCTGTCACTTGCAACTGAAAACTTCCTGAGTAATAACCACAAAGATCATGTAAATGTAGAGTTTATAAGACAATTTCCAGTAACATAAATTTCAGCAGAGACATTCTGAGGAGCTATTTTTTTCTTTAATCCATGTTTCAGACTCATCAGAAGAAAGAGAATATGCAGTGCTTTTCAATCTTCTTTGAAACATACCTGTTTTATGGGGCTAGTTTTGACTCTAATCTGTACAATTAATCATTCTATGTTCCATATTCTTACCTGCATGTAGATAAGAGTTAGGAAAGAATAAAGTTCTGACTGTCAGAGGAGAGACATAGTGGGCAATAAAATGATTTAAGATGCTCAAAAATAGCTTTAAAAAAGAATAATGCCAGGGTGTTTACTGAATTCTATACTATAAGCTACTGAATAATTATGTACCATTAGAATTTAATTAAATGAACACTCATGAACTGGATAGTCTGCCTTTTAGGGGTTCCCACCTTGGAATAAGTACGTATATGTATACATACTTTGTATTTACACAATTATATATATTTATGATTTCATGTATGAAAGCCGGGTTGAAATACTTTTCAAACATGGAAACCCAGGAAGAAAGGCCCTTGGCAGAAAGGAGGATATAGTACATGTAGGGAAAATCTGGCTAAAAGAATAAAGCAGAAAGAGAACTATCCTCCACTTGCAATTTTCAAACCTGTGGTAGTCTCCTAAGCATGAATTATTTGTGCTGAAAAAAGAGAGAATCATATGAAGGATGGAATAAAATTTAGATTGCTTTAAATTCTACAGCACTGAATTTACTGTGCAAGAATAATACTAAGCCAAAACCAAGTAAGTAGAACATATATTGTTTCTACATACTGCTGTGCTAGTGAATTCATCCCTGATCTGAATGGTAAGAGCAAATTCATGGGGAATGAATAATAGCGTGACATAGCTAATTAATGCCAGTTCAATCTAGGCCTCTTAGGCAATCATGCCAAATTGTACAATGCAATAGGGTGTTTTTTTATGTGACAGTGGTGTATGGGGGATTGATCTGTGAATGTAAAGATGGCATCAAACTAGGGGGCCAGAACTAACTGCTCAGCATTATTGTCGTCACTGAATTACGGCTTTTTGATCTTGCAAAACTGCCACAAGACTTAACATTTCTGAAATACTGTCATAAAATGGAATTCTGAAATAACTAGATCATCAATCACTGACATTACATGCTGCCTCCCAGAATTTGAAGCACATATGCAAGTATTTTGAATCTCCTTTGTGGAAAGAATACTTTTTAAATGTTTCATCACATACAATCACATACAAGAGATCTAAATGGCCAGGTAAGAATGGCCTCTTTTATAAGACATTAGTATGATAACTGAGCGAAATAATTATGAATACGAAGTATACAAATAAGGGCATTCTTTAGATTGGTTGTTTAGGTAACATGTTGGCAGGACATATCAATTATGTACTTATCTAATTTTGAGTAGCAGGTTATTTTTCTACTCTGCAAATTTCAAACTAAACTTATTTAATAAAGATCATTGGATTCCTGACAAGATGTATTCTCTATTGGTTGCATATAAAGTTTATTATATTTCTTCTAAATAAATCACATTAATTATACTATAAAGATCTTTATTTTTGCTTGTTCTGTTAAGAATTGATAGAAATGTATTCTTTTCTATATCTACTCTTGTATTTCTGACAATTTTTATTTATATTACTAAGATTTTTAAAAAACATTTGATGATATGTAATTTAGTAAATATTAGATTTATGATGATTATATCTTCTCTTTATTCATTATCTCTCATCAGAGTGCTTTTCTTTGCCCCAATTAATAACACCTTTTTCATAAAATCCACTTCATCAGTTCTAAACATTTCAATGTGATTTATATTTGTATGCATTATTTTTACCTGATATACTCTTGTTTCTAATATATTTTATTCTTTGGGTATCACTTTAAACGTGTCACTTGCATACAGCTTTTGATTGGCTTGGGTTTTTAAAAGCAAATTTCCTTATAACAGGTGAGTTTATCACATTTACACGTTGCTATTTTGTTTAGTTACAATCGTTGCAATACCAGAATTTCATTGTTTTAATTAGTATCTTGGTTGTATAAATGATAAAAAAAGAGTTTGTAAGTAATATCTCTCCCAAATCTAAGGCAATCTGAGACTTTTTGTTGTTTTTTTTTTTTTTTTTTGACACATTAATGGTGACTTGGCTAGGGATAGAAATTCAATTCACTCTTTTAAACTTGGAAACACTTTAGACTTGACTCCAGTCCACAATGATTGCCCTAAAGAAGTCTGAGGCTCTCCTGAATTTTTCTTCCTTGTAGATGACTTGCTTCTTTTGCCTGAATGCCTTTGGCATTCTTTTTTTATCCCTATAATTCAATAATTTCAACAGGATATGTTTTGGTTTTGAATGTTCTCTATTAACTTTTCTGGGAACAAAGTGAACCTTGTCAATGTGTAAATTCAGCTATTTTCTCATTTCAGGAAAATATTTATCTTTAATTTTTCCCCATATTTGTTCTGCTTTCTGCATCAAGGAGGCTCCAATTTTCCATGTTTCTCTTCTCTAAATCTACATTTATTCACAACCCCTTTTCTCTATTTTGTCTTTACTCCCTTCACTCTGTGTGATTATCTCAGACCAGATACCATATCATTGGAAATGGTTTTCCAATACCTACTTCCTGTGCTGAATGTATCTATTATTACTGTATTGGTACCATTCTCTTCAGTTTTTTTCCTTACCACTACTAGCTCCCTTAAAACCTCATTCTGCTTTTTGGTTATCTCATCACTGATCTCTTCTTTTGTCATCCCATGCTCTACTCAATTTCCTTAGTACTTGATGCATTTGTTTTCTAAATTTCCTTTAAGACATGATAAATTTGTTTTCTAAATTCTTCTGCTGCTTCAGTCCACTCTGATTGTATTTTCCGTTTGTCCTATGGTTGCTACATGCCTTTCTTCCTTCTTTACTCTGTAGAAAAGTTGTATAAAACCAGTGTGAATTGTTTTTCTTATTCCTCTCTATGTAAGGGATAGTTTTATCTAAAGCAGGGGTTCTTACACTTTTTTTTTGTTCCAAGGACTCCTTTGCCAGTCAGGTTAAAACCAGGGAGCCCTTCTCAGAATGTAGAGGCCGATAGTTTTATGGCACTCAACTAGCTTTGGGTCTAACAACTACTGTAATTTCGAAGTATGGATGAGTGTAAGCAATTTTTTGAGATATGCAACTGTAATGTAATATGAAATGAATACAACTGTAATTTATTGCATTCATTCATAAGTGAAGGTAATGCTAGATTTCAGTTAGAGGTCAGAGAAAATAAAGATAATAAATTGATTTTTTTCAATTCAAGCTCATGGATCCCAGTGGGTCCAGGGACCACTGGTTAAGAATCCCTGATCTAAAGCTAGTTACCAGAAATAAAATGAGTGGGGGGCTGGCTGGATAGCCCAGTGGATAGGACATCGGCATACCACATGGGAGGCCCCAGGTACGGTTCCTGGGGACCTCTCCTAGCGGGCAGACCGCCTTGAGAATGGCAAGCTGCCATGGGCGGGCCAGAGCCGCCATGGGCAGGGCAAAAAGCTGCCATGGACAGGCAAAAGCTGCCACGGGCAGAGCAGGTCGCCCGCAAATGGAGCGCAGCCAGCCACCTGCGAACTGAAAGTCGGCCGTGAATGGAAGCAGAAGCCGCCCACAAGCGGGGAAAGCTGTACCTGCACAGTGACCAGTCTCGGCGCGTCGCCGCAGCGAGGGGGAGGGGAGATATGTAATAAAATAAATAAATCTTTAAAAAAAAACAATTAAAAAAAAATGAGTAGATTCTCTGTGAGCCCCTCTCCATTTATGTGGACTGCTAGATATGAATCATTTAATAGTTTTCCCTCTATATTTCAGGAATCTGCATGGAGTGGGGTGAAAGCTTGAGCTGTTTTTATGTTCATCAGGGACAACCTCCCCATTCAACTCTATCTATGCCCATAAGGAGGCCCCCACATAGGCCTTAGTGTATATATATCCAAATCAGGAATAATCAGTCTTGGACTTTTATTTTTTTAATTATTTGCTGTGGAAGGGACTCTCCCCTCTTTTTTCTTCTACTTTCTCCACTAGTCAATTGAATTTTTCTGCCTAGAAAATTCACCTGAGAAAATTATCCCTGGGACTTTCTCTGACCATTTTGGCCAGAGGAAAAAATAACAATGATAAAGACAGACAGGATGAATCTTGGACCTTCTTGATATTCTTGGGGAATATCATCAAGATGTTTCAGAAATGTGTTAGGTTTGGGAAGGGACTATCTACAGTCTTCTGCTAGGAAGCCTATATAGAATATAGCATCACGATTAAGATTAGCAGTTGCAGTCTATAATGCATGGCACAAATCCTAGGTCAACTGGATCCTGGCTGTGTGGAGATGGGCACATGTAAAACTGTGGGCAATCATAGAACTTTACCTCCTAGATTTTTTGTTAGGCTCAATTAGTGGCTGATAATTGTAAAAACCTTAGAACCAGCACCTGGCAATTAAAGCAATAAGAAAAAGTTACAATTTTCTTTTTCATATCTGTTTACATACTTAATAGGAGGCTAAAGAAATACTCTACCAGGTGATATCTCTAATATACTCATTATATCCACATGCATATTTAGTGTGATAGGTTACATTATAAAAACAATGTTGAAATTCCATTTAATTTGAAAAGATCTAGCAGAACATAAAAAAATGAAACATTTCAGAAAAGAGGAGTGGGATCTCATTGCATACCATCTATAGTGATTGCACTTCTTTGAGTTATTGTTATCTGAATTAGGAATACCCAGGTGCATCTAATAGCATTGTTCATTTTTCTGCCTATTATTCAGCACCTGCTATGGTGTACCTATTTTCCTGAATAATAAAATGAATTAAAATAAGCACAAATGCAATGTTATATCTACCATAAAATTTTATTCTCAGTGTATTTGAAATGGCATGTATCATTTACATTTCTTTTGTTTCTGGATAATTGTTAAAATGACACTATTGTTTGTGACGTGGTTTTTATAAATTGTTCCTGGGATGGATAATTACTATTTTCCAATAGCAGGTTTCAATGATGATAAAATATAACATACATGTGTTCCTTTGCCAGAATTGATTTTATACAAATGGGTTTTGGCCTAAAGACCCAATCAGCTTTGTGAATATTTCACTTTACTTGTTCAATGGGCAATTTATTTAGCTGAACTGCCATACTCAAGCATGTTATAAAGATTTCCCTCAAGTAAATTCAATGCAAAAACAAAACAACAACAACAACAAACATCTATAACAATCTTTTGCCAAGGGTATCAATCTGTTTATAATTCTCTTAGTAATCGAAATTCTTCAGTTAAGTATTATCACAATCTCATCCATTTGTTAGTGATTTTCTGTCTTTGTAATGTCATCTCTTAATTAAATGGCCAAATATTTTAATTTTCTTATTTCACTTTTCAAACATAATGTGTAAATTTAGGATTATGCAATTCGCATTATTCTTACATTTGGACAGGTAGAACATAAACTTCAGTGTAATTTTAGAAACCAAAAACTTAACCTTATATAAAACCTGCCATTTTACACCTCACTTTTATTTTCCTTTGGGCTGTTATTCATTTTGAGCTACAATGTCTCGGGAATTTTATTTTTCCTGATTTGACTCATTGATGTCACCTTGCCATATTTGATTTGAGACTTGTTTAAATAGTATGAAACTGTTTTAGTTTTAACTTTGTGTATATGAAAAATTTGAAGGGATTTTTATCAATTTAATTCTTAAACTGATAAAGTTCTTGTTATGTATTTCCTAACTGAAGTTTATTTTAAAGTACATTCTGTAGAAAAATTACTGGTTCAAGAATAATCAGTACTTTTATTCCAAAAACACAAATAAATCATTTTTATGACTACTTACTTAGTCTGAACCAAATGGTCAGCTTAGTTTCTCTTAGGATCTATTTTGGAAGTATGTAATTCATATGTAGAAGCACAAAGTTACATGAATAGCACAGAATAATTCACTATATTAGCATAAAATATGTTATAAATTAGAATGTAATGCATTCTATTGGCTTGAATAGCCAGTTTTGGGTTTAAATTAAGTATAATGGAGACTATAGACAGGATAATTTGTTTCCTTCACCATAAACCTGCAGCCTGTATGTCATTAAAAACATGCCCATGCACAACAAACTCACACACATATATAAACATTTATATAAAATTGCAAATGCATGTAAACACATATAAGAAAATTAATACTATGTATGTTTCTCAACCTTTTTATTATTTAATGGCATATTCTAGTTGAAAAAATATTTAGTTGGCAGCTTTCTGGTGTAATATATTTTGAAAATATTTACAGTTGCTGTCTTTCTAGTAGAATAGCTATTTCAAAAGAACAAAAAGAAACATCTGGGATAGGTTGTGGATTTTGCCTTATACCCCTAAGATGCTGATTGGAACATCACTGACTTCAAAGGAAACCCGAAGCTTCTTTCGAACAGCTGTAAGAGAAAAGAGAATTGACACCCCTTCCTCCGAAATGAACCTCACATAATACCTTGTATCCTTATCCAGTGTTTTCTATAATCTGTGGCTGAGCACATAGAATAAGCATCTAATAAATAAGGAGAAATGTAATCCACTTTATAAATATAGACATACTGAACATTTTCTAAAGTCTGCCAGAACTAAAAAAGAGCAACCCCATTTTATATGCCTGTTCCCCTTTCCACTCTGTTTTAGGTATATTTTAATTATTATTTTTGTGTTTTAACAGCATTCTAATTGTCTGTTTTAGTTAATTGCTTCTACATAAGTCTCTAACACCAAATTGTGAGAAATTTGATGATAGGTACTCCGTCTAAGTCATATATGAATCATCTCACATAATGCTTTTCAAGTATTACAAGTTTAAACTAAGGTTATTGAAATGAATTCAGGCAAAAGAGATCTTTTCTTGGTCACTTTTTATTTTGCCTTTCCATATTGTGACCCATTCGTTTTTATGTGGTTATGGACAGCCCTGGGCAGGATTTGTCTCCAGTTGTAAAATAATTTGCCCAAGTAGATAAGTCAACTTGTTACTAGGTTGAGCAGGTACCATGCTCTCTACTTTTACCCTTGGAAAAAGGAAAAAAACGATTCCTTATCTACAAGCCTTTGGGCTTTTGCCACTTGGAGTTGTCGTTGATCCCAGAACATGTTACTAATTTTGGGGGTGCAGATTAAGTAGATCTCTTTTTATTTCCCTTGGGTCATATATTAGCATCTGAATTTTATTACATATTTTAGTAATACGTTCAAAATTTTACTTGGTATTTTAAAAAATTTGTGGTTAGCAAGAGGTAAGATGCTTGACTTCAAACACCTGGAAGATTTTTTTTTTAGAGCAGTTATAGGTTTGCAGGAAAATCATGCAGAAGGTACATAGTTCCTCTATATGCCCTCCATCACAAACACAGTTTTCCCTATTATTAACATTTTGCATTAGTATGGTATATTTGTTACAATTGGTGAAACAATATTATTATAATTATGCTATTAAGTATGGTACATAGTTTACTTTAGGGTTCACTCTTTGTGAAGTACAGTTCTATGTTTGTTTATTTAATTTTATTCTGATAACATATATATGGCCCAAA
>PVKH010037159.1:0-11496 GCA_004027955.1 Chaetophractus vellerosus | reverse complement strand
GGGCAGAGCCACCGTAGGCAGGGCAAAAAGCCACCACGGGCAGGGCGGAGCCCCCACGGGCATGGCAAAGTCACCCGTGAAACATGGAGCTGCTGCCTGCAAAGCACGGAACCTGAGCAGCCCGCAAAACACGGAGCACTGCTGCCCGCAAAACATGGAGCGGAGCCGCCTGTGAAAACGGAATGAAGCCACCCACGAATGGAGCGAGCCACCTCTGCGGAGGGCCGACTCGGCGCGTCGCCGCAAAGACGGGGGGAGACAAGAAGCAGACATAGAAAAAACACAGAAGAATGGACACACAGCAAGAGCAAGCAGAAAGGGGAGGGGATATGTAACCAAAAAAAAAAAAAAAAAAAAAATTTATATGTATGCAGTACATTTAATTGAGAAATGTATGTATTTATTCATCTGTGTTTACTTTTTAGTTTTTAAATGGTTATATTTTCAATTATTAAATGTACAAAATAAAGTTTAAAAAAAAATGATGCCTAAAAGGAGAAATCTGACAAACAACAAGATTAGTCAGAATGTGGTATGACTAGGATGAAATAGTTTTCTTTGTAATGGAAATTTTTTTAAAAAATACTGTTCTACATGCCAATAAGAAGCAAATTTCAATGAAATGGGTAGAGGCTGTGTCTTTACAAAAGACTCTTGGTTTGAGTCTTTTGTGGACCCCAGAAAAGTATGTTCTTAAATTGAACCTATTGTGAACTATTAATTAGATTATATCAGTTAAAATCTATTTGATTAGATTGCTCCAGTAGCCCATGGTGGGTCTTAATTCTCTTTCTGGATTTCTTTATAGAAGGAAGAATGAAAAAACTGCAGACACAGAAGAAAGCTGCAGAGACAGAGAGGAACCCACTAAGCAGAGAGGATGCAACAAGAGCAAGAAGCTGAAAGCAACACCAGCCTGGAACACAGGGCAGGGACCGGCAGGGCCACCGTTGTGCCTGCCATGTGACAGGAGTGCAGGACCGCCAGCAGCTGAACTTCAGGGAGAGGGCTTCACCTCATGCCTTGATTTGGACATTCTTCCCAGCTTTGGAACTGCAACCTTAAAAGTTAATAAATCACATTGTAGAAGCCATCCCATTTCTGATGTATTGCACTTAGGCTTTAGCAAACTAAAACAGGCTGATAAACCAGAAATTGCCAAAATTTACTCAATACAAAGTGGAAAATTTTAATACGATCCAATAATAAGGCAAGGAATTAGAAATTTGTCAAGATTATTGTACAAAACTTCCCTATGTTCAGATAGTGTTATTTGTAAATATTCTCAAATAGCAAGATATAGATACTGTATAAGCTTTTCAAGAACATAGGAAAAGCTCAAACCCTATCCAATTCTATTCATATAGTGAACATAATAGCTCTAAGAACTAAGAATGATACCATGAAAAAGAAAGTTTCAAACTAGATGTTTTTAGGCATAAAATGCAGAAGCTAAATAATATTAGAAAACAACATTTAATAGGTGTTTAAAAAATTACCATTACCATTTTTTATGTGGTGAATAAAAACCTAAGTAAAATATTAGAAAATGTAATTATATAGAGCATCACATCAATACAGTCAATACAGTTAATAACAATAATTATAATAATAATATGATCTGCTGAAGAGCATCAAATGATTATTTAACCCAATTCAATATTTATTGCTCAGTAAAACAATTTTTAATTGGAATTTTAAGGATGCATCTGTCATTGTATAAAAAATATTATGACAAATATTATCAACTATTATATTTAATGTTGAAAATTCTGGGGAGGCATTTCAGATTACAAAATAAGATATAAAATTTATATATGGTTATTAAAGAGGAAAAGGTAATATTGTCCATATAATCTGATTGAACATCTTTAAGTTACTATTATTCATATATGGCATGATTCCATAACTTAAAAAAAATCTTTGTTAATTGGAAAAAATAATAAGGATAAAAACAAAATAGAGTGTAAAATGGCAGATAAAATATTGATATTTTAAAACCATTCAGTAGAAATTCTAATTTGAATTTGTAAAATGCAATGTCAAAGAAATTCCATTAATAGCAAAAACATTTAAAATATCTAAGAATAAAAAGAGACAAAAAAGGTATAATGAACAGAAAATCAAATACAAAACTATATTGAGGGAGCCGGCTGTATAGCCCAGTTGGTAGGGCGCCGGTTTACCACATGGGAGGCCCCGGGTTCCGTCCCCGGGCCTCTTCTAACAGGCGGACTGCCTTGAGAAAGTAAGCCAACGTGGGCAGGGCACACCGCAGCGGGCAGGGCTCGCTGCAGCAGGCAAAGGCAAGCCCCCAGGAGCAAGGGCAAGCCCCCACCAGCAGGTGGGCTGCCGAGCCGGTGAGCTGACTCAGGTTGCTCCAGCAGGGGAAGACAAGCAGACACAGAAGAACACAGAGAAAAATGAAACACAGCAAGAACAAGCAAAAAGGGGGGGGGGAGGGGGGATGTATAATGTAAATAAATAAAAATAATTTTTAAAAATCTTAAAAAAAAACTATATTGAGATCTAAAATTAGTTTCAATAAATGGGACCAATACTATGTCTTGTGTCTGATACAATAAACACATTAATTCTAGGAATTCTAAATACATCTTTTTATTTAATGTTGTTCTATGAAAAATCCCAAAAAGCTTTTTTTAAGAAGGGAAATACACAACTCGAAGGTTTATTAGTTTTTAAAGCAAGCAACCAACAAACCAAAAATGACTGGTGAAATAATTCAAACTATTGAAACAGTTATTTTCTTAATTAATAGTAATAAGAATAATGGCTTTAGTCCTGTCTCTGATGGTATAATTTGTAGCCAGCCAACATTCATAATCAGAAAAGCCATATGAAAATTTAAAAACATATCTAAAACTCACTGATAATTGCCAAAGCAACAATTATTTAAGGTATGGAAGCTCACTGGGGTTATATCAGTTTCTGCTTGCTTCTTTTACCTTGAAACATATGCCAATTATTGGAACAGAGTATGAGGTCTAGAGGCAGGCACAGTGCTTCTACCAAGAGGCAGAGCAGCCATCAGAGCAAGAGACAATCTCACAGAGCCAAAAATAAAAATTGTGGTACTATGGCAGCCTGGATTTGAAAAGACCAAATCCCAGAGAGAAGATAGGCTCAGAGAAGTAAACCCAACAACTGGTATCAGTTTTCTCTGTAGACAGTTACAGAATAAGAGGCAGGAAACAAACGGATTAAAAAAAAAAAAAAAAGACAGGTGGGAAACAACTGAAAAACAGAGCAGGATGGCATATCTCATTGCCAAAAGCTCTATTTCAGTTCCTGATGATGAGGGGGTATCTTAGGAAATCCTCAGACTCTGATAGAAACCTGCAAGGCCTAAACACTAGCAGTGGGGAAATCCTTGTGAGCCCAAGCCACACAAGGACCACAAGCCAGCCTAGAGTCAGTTTGGTCCCTGATTGGATTGAGGCCCTCTGCTCCTCTGCTCCTCTGCTTCCTGCTAGAGGACTAGGGGAATCCTTCTTGCAGGAAGATGACATCATCCAGAATCACTCCAATTTTTCATACAAAATGCCTGGCATGCAAGCAAAAGTTTACAGGCATACCTAGAAATAGGACTGAAGGAATGATAATAGGAAATAAACTATAGATGACAAAGATCTTGAAGTCATGAACCTTAAAATAACTGTAATTAATATGGTCTAGAAAAATATATGAAAGGATGAGAAATTTCACCAGAGAACTGGAATCAATAAAATAGTAAAATAGTAATTCTAGAACTATAAATTATAATAATTAAAATTAAGAACCAATTAAGTTGGGCAAAGTTTAAGAGAAGATTAGTGAGTTGGGCTATATAAGTATGGAGAATATATCTAGATTTAAGCCCGAAGAGAAAAGCAGATGGATGTTGCACAAAGACTGTAAGAGATATATGGGGTATTGTGGAAAGGTGTGTCATAAATGCAATTTTAGTCCCAGAAGGGGAGGAGAGAAAGAAAGCAACAAAAGCAATATTTGAAGAGATAATGGTCCCAAAATTCCATAATTAGTTAAGGACACCAACCTGCAATATAAGAAGTTCTGGGCAAACCAAGCAGCTTAAATATGAAGAAAATTCCTCTAGCTAAACTATAGTAAACCTGACCAAGGGAAGAGAAAAGATAATCTTAAAAATCATCAGAGAAGTAAGACATATTAAGTCAAAGATGCAACGACCAACTAAAGCTGACTTTGCAACAGAAATGATAAAAGTCAGAAGGTAATAGATGAATGTTTTTAACGTGCTGGAGGAAAGCAAAATAAAACAAAATGACCAACCTCACATTATATACCCAGCAAAAATATTATTTAAAAATAAAAACAAATTGCAGAAATTTCAATACAAACAAAAACTGAGACAATGTGTTGCCTGCTAGATCAACACTACCCACACACCAACATAACACCAACATAAAGGCGTGTCTTTAGTCAGGAGGAAAATAATACAAGAAATGCACAAAGTAATGAAGAGCTCAGAGAGGAGTAAATATGTGGTAAATAGAATCTGTTTAATTGTCTAACTGCCTCTTCATATGCATTTCATCAATGCTATTAGAAAAGCTTCAAATTCATCTTTGTCCTCAAGACAACAACAAGTAAGCCAACATCACCCTACATTGTATGGCGGCTATAACAAAGGTACACAGAAGATATTCTGGGAAACAAGGAGAGCTATCTAGACTACTTAGGAGTACAGAAAAGAGAAAGTCCTCCTTGAGAAGGTGATATTTGGCTGAATCTCATCTGATTCAAATGATATAGAGAGTAGAGGAAAAAGACAAAATAAATTATATGATTGGTGTGTATTAATTGAGAAAACTTCCAAATGATCGATCATTTAAATTGGTTAAGGCTCTAATAGTCACTGATTTTAACTCTGTATTTTTCCAGCTCCACAAGATCATCTGCTTACTAGTTTCCTCGAGTTCATTCCTATTCGGCTTATTAAGAAATAGCAAAGATTTAAGAAATAAGCCATAATATAATGTGCAGGACTTTCGCTAAATACAGAATTATATCAACCATGGAATAAGAATTGTAAGGAAAATGTATTCCAAATTAATTATGCTTTTTATATTCCATGTCTCATGCTATATATTTTAGGCCATCAAACGAGGAGAAATCATTGAAGCAAAAGAAAAGTTAGAATGTAAAGATATCAAGAAAAGTTGAATGATACATCTTTCTGAAAGCAATTTTATTTTCTGCCTCGTTTCTTCATGAAACTTGCCAAACACACCCAGCAATAACTGGTAAATGGAGCAATTTTCCTAAATGGATGGTTAAAATTCTTGCCAAATAAAGTAGGATTCTGTTAATTAAAAATTTAATTGTACTTGAAAGTGACTGAGAAAGACAATGCTTAACCTTTCTAAAAGAATATGCCAGCAACATATTTCTCCTTTAGCAGACCATGTAGGAATTACTTATTCAATACCTATTGATTAAATGTTCTAATCCTTATACAGATTCAAATGATAACTGTGCTGCCAATCAATTCTTGCTTGGAGCTTCCCTAGGAGACATTGGAGCTCTGTTTATGTGAGTTTAAGTAGAGCCTAAAGAGTTTTTTTCAGTCTTTTTTTCACTTTCAAAGAGGACTGAAGGTTATTGTGATTATCTTGCTTGCCTTACTTCACAGTCTTTATACTCCCTCTGCCTAATGCTGAGCAAGCAAAAACTCTCACAAGCTTGTTGCTTATGCTAACTATAAGGAAACATAACCTATTCAAAATTATTCTCTCCTTTAATATAGGTCACAGATGAATTCTAAACTCAATTTTTAAAAAGTTATTAACCTTCCTAATATGTTGGGCATCTACTAGATCCTGGAGAAAAAAAGAGACTATAATTGAAAGTATTTTCCAGCCAAAAGTACATTCTCTATTCTGCACAGAGCATCTGCCCTAAATCTTTGTATTTTTTCCTGTTCTGGAGAATTGAACTGAGCAATCTAGAATGCAAGTAAATTTCCTCCTGCCACTAACACTTAATGCAAGGGTTTCATTTTTTCTCCTTGCACCCTGGGACCTACTTCTTAGATAGATAAGTATAGAATTGCCACATGACCAGTATCTCATTTCTAGGTATATATCCCAAAGAATTGAAAGCAGGGACTCGAACAGGTATTTGCCCACTGAAGTTCATAGCAACATTGTTCACAATTGCCAAAAAAGGGACCAATGAATGAATGAATTCATCAACCAATGAATGAATAAGCAAAAATGTGGCATATATATAAAACAGAATATTATTTAGCTATAAAAAAGGAAAAAAGTTGTGATACATGTGACATCGTGGATGAACTTTGCAAATATATTTAGTGAAATAAGCCAGATATAAAAGGACAACTATTGTGTGATCTCACTTATATGAAATAATTAGAAAAAGCTAATCATAGAGTCAGAATGTAGAATATGGGTTACCAGGCGATAGGGTAAGAGGTGGTAGAATAGGTAATTAAGACTTAAAATATACAAAATTTCTGTACATTTGGGATGATGGAAAAGTTTCGGTAATGGATGGTGGTGAAGGTAGTACAATATTGTGTATTTTAATTAACAACACTGAGTAATATGTTTGTTTGTGGTTAAAGAGGAAATTTTAGGTTGTATATATGTTAATAGAATAAAAATTTCTTTAAAACAATCCATGGAATTTCACTACACAAACATTGAACCCCAAGTTAAACCACAGAGTGTAGTTAACAGTAGAATTATAAAATCTGCTTTCATCAATCGTAACAAATATATCACACCAAAGCAAGGTGTTAATAATAGCATGGTATATGGGAACCATGCTATTATTCTCAGGACACCTCTGAGAAGTGTATCCAGTATCAAAGTTGTTCCATAAACCCACAACTTCTCTAATAAAAAAAGTAAAACTCCTCCCCAAATATTTTAATATTGAATTTAATGCTAACAATAATACTAATCATGTTTTCTAAAACCATTGACCCAATAAAGAGATATATAAATTTTTAAAAATTAATCTTTCCCTATACCTTATGTTAATAACCTGGTATGTATCATGGCATACCTTTCCCTATGCTCATTCAAGTATATTCACACATATCTAAGATTCTACAGTTCTTGTTTTTACAAATAGGGTTACATGAATTAAGCCCATGTTTTCTACATGGAGAGTTATATGCCAAATCTTCAATATCATGTCTGACTCCAATTTGATAAACACTTCACTCTTCCACTAAAAGTCCAAAACTCTGTTGTCAATCTTAAAGTATCCTCCCTAGATACCTGGATGGGAAATATACAATTTCATCTCCACCACCATTCTTTCATGGAAAAGAGCTGAATTTTATCCCATTGTTGCTGGAAGGACATCAATATTTGAAAGCAGAGCACTGACATGATCACATCTGTGGAATCTATTTGCTAGAGAAGGGAGAACCTGTGGGCAGCAAGGTAGACCACGTTGAGGTTACTTTAGTTAACGAGTCATGATATGGTGAGAGCCAGAACAAATATGTGATGGGCCATTGGAGTGGAGAATGTCATGGTAGATTTTGTCAGAGAAGGAATCAAGGACAACCCCAAGGTTTCTGGATTCTAGGTTTGGGGTTTATAATGATAAAGTTCAACATGATAAGGAATACCAAATAGAGAACAATTTTGAGGTGGAAATTTGCCCCTGAATGCTGAATTTGAGTCATCTGTAGGACATACAAGAAGGGATACTTGTGAAGAAATGGAAATTATACAATTATCTCTTCTTCCCTAGCACTTAACGTTTTAGCTTAAATATTTTCCAATCTCCATAGTTTTATTTTATGTCTGACGAAATATTACACAGATTAAATTCAACAATGTTTACATTTTTAAATTGTTGGACATTTGGGAAGCTTCTAATATTTTGTCATTATAGATAAGGATGCAATGAGTATTTTCATGGTTTGTACTTTTTCTTCTTGGATTAGTTTCTCAGAAAATATATTCCTAGAAGTAAGTTTATTCAGTCTCATATTATGCTTATTGAAAGTTATTTGTTCAAAATGTTTCTAAAAATATTTCATGCACACACAGACATATCTATCTATATCTGTATATTACATTATCAGCACACATAACTGACAATCACAGTTTCTACTTTAGTAGCCCTAGGCATTATCACCAGTAATTACTTGAGGACACCTCTGAGAAGTGTATCTAGTATCAAAGAAGCCTACTGAAATAGCAAGATTTTTCAGAACAAAGGCATTTTAGCCTTTAATATCTTTTAGCATATTAAGTAAGTGACACTTCATTTTGGAGCAGTGCTGACCCCAAATAATCTTTGCACATACAGTTCTACAATCAAGGAGCAAGTAAATTAGAAGAAAAAAATTAGAATGAAACATTTCAAGCATCGTTTTGACTAATCAATTTCTAATTCCTCCTACAAAACTATGAATAAAGAGAAAACAAGTATAAACAGCAGTTTACCTGTTTCAGCTACTGAGTGCCTTATGTTCTCCTTTCCCTCTTTATGGACTTCCTCAGAGACAAATTAGCAAAATCACAGGTGCCTTCTGGAAAAAGTGATTAGACTATTCAGAACCCCCTCGTGTTCCCTAAAAGGCACTTTAAAGTTAACTGAACATTCCACTATATTGTCAGATTTACAATTGATTCCACTTTCCAGTGTGCAAATTATCCTGACAGACTGCTGGAAAACGGATACGCCTTTAGGAAAGCATTTGATTCTGAAGAAAAGCCATAAAAGGAAAGCACATTGGCTGTGGTAAGACCATCACAATTCCAGTGGTTGGTTTCAGAAATTGTCTTCAATGTGATTTACACTGAAAATAAGGGACTTGAGTAAGAAATATTTGTCTCATGCAACACTAGTACTTTATGTATTTCTACCAATTTCTTCTCATTCTTCTAGCTTCAGATTAAAATTCAACTCATCTCCTTAAATGATATCCAGTCTTACTCTATTTTAGTAAAGCTAGTTCAATTTTTTAATTATCATTATAATAACATACTTATTTATAATTGCATATTTATTTTTGCTTACTTGTTAATTTTTTGTCTTCTGCACTATCTGTGATTCTTGTTGAGAGCAGGAAATGTGTGTATTGTACCCCCAAACATTTGCAGGTCCTGGCTAAATATCTGGCACATGGTAGCATTCCATAAATATCTTTTTAATGAATAAACTAAGCTATTAAAGCCATAAGTAAAATTCACAGACCTAAATTAGAGATCACTATCCATTTGACAACTGTATTTTGAAATATATATGTTTATCTGAAAATATTTCAGTCCACCTTTATAGCATGTTTTGGGGAATGACATTGACTCTTACAACAAATTGAAAAGAACCTTAAAATCAAATGTGGTACCAAGTCCTATTTTAATCAACAATTAAAAGTTAACTCAAGCAACTTGATGCCACATCTTATGGGAAAAAGGTATTAGAAGTTGTCTGTAGAGGAAGGAAAGCTGATCTTTCCATATGAATCTTCTATAAAGCTCAGTCAACATGATGGAGATGAAGGTGCATAACACAAGTATAGATGCTTAAAGTTACATATAAAATATATCATCTGTAATCTTCGCTATGGCCAGATAATTTTGGGGGGACAGTTTGTGCTTTTTATTAAGGAAGTTGTGAGTTTACAAAACAATCATTGATAGCACTCAGGATTCCCACATATCATCCCACCACCAAGACTTTGCATTGTTGAGGAATATTTGTTACAAATGATTAAAGAGCATCATCAAAGTATTATTGCTAACTATAGTCCATAGCTTACATTTGGTGTATTTTTCCCATAAACCACCTTATTATTAGTATTGTACATTTGTTATAGTATTGTACATTTGTTATAGTTCATGAGAGAATATTCTCATATTTGTACTGTTAACCACAGTCCATCATCCACCACAGGGTTCACTGTTATACAGTCAAGATGAGAGATTTTGTTACCTTTCTCTTAGTAATCACCGGCACAAACAGACTAAAAATTAGTAAAGATAGAAATTTCAACAATATGATTAAACAATCTAATAGCTATATATGGAATTCTACACCCATGAATCAAGGATATATATTTTTTCCAAGCACATTAAACATTTTCAAAAATTGACCATATGTTAAACTATAAAGATAGTCTCCTCAAATTTTAAAGGATTAAAATCCTTTAAAATTTGTGCAGAAATTTACAAATGTTTCTAAATAAATCATGGTTCAGAGAAGAAAATCTTTTTAAGTTGATACTGAAAAATGCTACATATCAAAAGCAGTGGGATGTTGCTTATGCGGTGCTTAGAGGGAAACTTATAACCCCAAAAGATATGGAGGTTAGCTGTTTACTAATAGTTAAGTTGTCTTGAGGCCATTTCGATTAAATATTTTAAATTTTTCATTCAGGTGTTATATCTTAGATCCTGTTCTTTGAATAGCCATTAGAAAAACAAAACACCTCAATGAGCACAAAGCATGGAGAGCCTAGGTTCCAACTTCTTTTTCAGGAGGCTCTTTTCCTTGAAAAACAAAGATCAATTCAAGCATGTTACAACAGAAAATACTATCAATTCCAGCATGTAGCAATACTGTGACTAACATTTTTCTTCTTTCTGTGATCTTCACACCTCCTCCCCACAAAAAAAAAAAGAAAATTCATTAGCCATTTCTACAGGAAGAGTTACATCCTTTTTCAGCTCTGCTTTCAGCTCCTTTCACATTCAGAACCCCAGAAGTTGTTTAGTTTGTCTGGGAATTTCCTCCCTGGCATCAAAGTGGGCCTTTGAGGAGCTTCATCAGGGCGGTCCCCATTCCCCTGGCTCTTTAATTGACCTCTGCCATGGCCAATGCATTTTTTTAAGAATTTTTTTTAATTTTATTTTTTTAGGATACATGGATTTACATAAATGTTACACAGAAATTTTAGGAGTACCCATATGCCCCAGCTCCCACACCTCCCACAACCTCCCACATATACATCCTTCATCAGTGTAACATATCACCTGTAATAAATATACACATTTTAGGGCTTTGCCACCATGCATGGACCACAGTTCAGACTGTAGACCACTCTCTCTCCCACACAGTTCTGCATGATACATGAAGATATAAAATGGCCTATATCCTCTATTGCAACATCACCCAAGACAATTCCCAAGTCCCAAAAAAAGCCCCTGTATTGCAACTGCCCTTCCCTCTCCCTGCCCCCAAAGTGTCCAGTGGCCCCTGGTTCCACATGATTTTGTAATTTCTTCCATTGCTGAATCATAACAAGTCTATAACAGGACACCAATAAGTCCACTCTAGTCCATAGCTCTTCCCCCAATTCCAAGGAGTCTAGAATGGTGATGTCCCCTCCACCACCAAGTGAGAGGGGGCATATATCCCATGGATACAATGGAAGAGATTATCCTGCCTGCAGCTGCAGGCTCTCTCCATTCCCCAGCATAGCCATTGTCCATGATCAACTCCCAACTAGGTGTCCTGGGT
>PVKH010037158.1:0-11501 GCA_004027955.1 Chaetophractus vellerosus | reverse complement strand
GAAGATGGTTTACAGACTGCCAGATGACCTAACGGGACTGGAAGTAATAATCAGGAAGGGAGAAAGACTTTGAAGAAGTTATGCCAACTCCAGTTTTGAAATAAAAGCCAAGCCAGTAAAGAGGAGATATGCTTTGGCTGGCAGGATCCCCCCAGGGAAGCACACTGAAGGCACTAAGAAAACACTGGCAGAACCGCTCACACAGGGCAGTGTGTGCCAGTGCTATCTTTGACCCATTCAGAACCACAACAGTGTCTTCTACATTAACTGCCTGTAAAGATCACATCTATTAACTTTAGTCAATGAGTGGATTTATATGCAACTAATACATGCTCAGCTGGCCAGGTATGGATCATTTTGGAGGCCTAACTAACAACCCCACAGGGGGTTGAAATGAAAGTAGGTTACAATTTTACAAGAGAAAACAACTGAAAATTTTTTCTTTAGAACAGGGGTTCTTAACCTTTTTCGTTCCACGGACCCCTTTGCCAGTCAGGTGAAAACCATGGACCCTTTACTAAGCCCACACTATACTGTGTATTATTTAATAGATATATTACACCTGCATTGACACGTCCCCACAAGAATAATATTTTTTTGAATTTCAGTTCAAGCTCACGGACCCCTGGTTAAGAACCCCTGCTTTAGAATTTGTTTGGGAGGCCAAGGGAAGCATCTATTCACCCAGTTTGACCTCAAATGACAAAATTATTTGCCCATGTGGACAAAAGATACCCATAATACTAAAAATAATGATGTATTCTCCCCTGCATCCAGCCTCATGACTTCCCCAAAGATGGGTGCCTACCTTTGCAGCAGCAGACCATGTTCATAATTTACATAAGGACATAGAAAATCTGTTTATATTCACCTCTTGTTAACATAAAAATTAACTTGACTGGGCAAAATTTGATTTTTATTGATTAAATCAATAGACTGGGAACTTAGCAGCAAGTATGCAAGTAGCTAAAAGATCTATTTTTCCAAGTTTAAAATAAGTTGTCTTAAACAATTTATAGCAACCTAAAATCACAAGAACACATGTGAATGAATTGAAGCACTTCTGCTGTAGTACCTATGGCAAGTTTATTAGCAATTTCCTAACAAAGTGTTCTAGTGCAGAGTGCACGTAATTATTCAGAACCTCCGTTACCATATTTGGCCTCTCATTTTCCTCTATAAGTAATTGTGACTAAATATAAGAATTTGAAGTAAAACTGAGCAAGCCCTCCCAACTGGCCTTGTTACTTTGAGGGCATATGCCCGTCTACACAACGCTTGCATACATCTTGAGTTGATTTCAGCCACGGCCTGTCATCCAGCTTATTGATGGCTGTCCTTTAACATCATATGCAATTCATGTTGCTTTGGAGATAACTAGCTTCAATTTTAAACAGATGCAAACAGATGGCAGGGCTCAGTGGAGCTAAAAGGCTAAAAGCTTGGCATAGTCCTGTCCTTTCCCCCTCCTATTCCCTCCTTTTAGAACTAGAAAGAGCAGCTTTGTTTTTGTACCGTTTAGCATTGGAGAAAGCCTTAGAGTTTTTTTTTGGTTCTAGGCAGGGCCATGGATTTAGTAGTGAAT
This sequence comes from Chaetophractus vellerosus, assembly GCA_004027955.1. Taxonomy (NCBI): domain Eukaryota; kingdom Metazoa; phylum Chordata; class Mammalia; order Cingulata; family Chlamyphoridae; genus Chaetophractus; species Chaetophractus vellerosus. The sequence continues at coordinate 9,916 of PVKH010037158.1, read as the reverse complement.
TTAGTTGCTATTACTGGGCTTGCAGTCACAGGGGAGCTTTCTATTTCTTCACTGAGTTCAATTGGAAGGGGTTTGCTAGATTTTAAATTTGAAGAGCATGTGTCCAAACTGTCCATGTTTGCCTTCTTACTGGTCACAGGAAATATCTTTTCACATGCAGCGGGCTAGAAATAAAAGAGAAGAGCTGGATGAATTTTAAGAAACAAAGCAATATATAGCAATTCAAAGAAGTGAGAAATTACAAAGTTACCCAGGATCTGTCAGTCGGACCACTCTCCAGATAAAGAACACAAAATAGTCACATTATAAAGTTCCTTTAGCACCTTCACAAAAATGGAATTGTTTAGTGTTTGGTGTAGGGCAGACTGTACAGGTTCAATTTCAAATCCCCTGCGATGTAAAATGGAAGTAAATGTCTGGTAACATTTGCATAGGGAAGTCCACTTGGACATAATTTTAGTCATCTCATTTCATCTTTACAGATTTCTAGACAAGCTTTGACATTTGTATGAATATTCTGACAAGTGCAGCACAATCGTTCTTTATAACCTGGGTACAGAGTTGTTGCACGTGGCCCCACCCCTCACATTCTCCCCATTCTCCTTGTACTGATTCCAGGGACTAGCTCCTAATCCTAGTCCCACGTTTTGGGCAGGTGTGTAGACCTCTTAGAGTCTTGGATTCCTGTTAAACAGGTAAAGAGTATTTGTGCATTTACCACAAAAAAATGAACTGAGGGGGTGGCCTTGAAAGTACCGTGTGAGCTATAAAGCATAGCACAAGGAGAAGAGATTTTAATAGGCCACTGTATTTTCTCAGGTCACCTCACCCCACAGCAGAGGATGAAACAGCCTCTAATCCTGCTACCGTGCGGGAAGCAGAGTCCATTTTGACCTTGGACCCATTTTAAGTAATCGCTTCTAATTCAGTGAAGCTGAGCACAGGGTTCTAAAAGAACAGAAAGTGTTTCGGGAGAATACACAAGCAAGACAGTGGCCAAGATATGAGAGTACAGTTACAGCAAACTCTCATTTACACAGAACGAACTGGAAACCACCTCACAAGTTTAACACTGCTTAACTGCGGTACATGCAGGTTAAAAATTTTCAGAGAATGTGAGAAGATTACAAGTAACACAGAATGACCATTGTGTTCCTTTGGTCATTCAGGCTCTTATGATACAAATGACCATGTTTTACATATAGTAGTAGACACTTAGGTATGATCTGTTCAATGAATAAATGGACTCCCAGGGCTGCAGCAAAACTTCAGGTCCTTTATGCTTTCTGGTACCTGTATTTCAAGAATGAGAAAATCTAGCTGATGTTTGTTTGCTTACTGCAGATAGACCTAAAATATGTGCCTTTTCAAAATATTATTCGTGTCTGACTGCATAACAGTACAAGCTAATTCTTTAGGTGGTAATATATAAAAAAGTCATTTTGTACATTGAAAAATCAATTCATATAAATTTTGAAATGTACAAAGGTCCTTTTCTCTATAGAATTTTTCCCCAGGAAAATTTCTGGGTTACTTCTCTGTGTTTTCTTTCAAAAAGAAGATATTTAGAATTCTCTAGCATTCAGTGACATAAGTTGAATCTTCTCATTGAAGATTCCTTATGTTCAGCAACAAGGTGAGAATACAAACACCCCTGACGTAGTACCTTGCTGAAGACAAGCTATTCTGTTTGGCACAGTACCGATCCCTACGATATGAAACCTATCTTGGAAAATTCAATTCATAAAAACTGAATTCATTTTACATACAAATCCTATTAAAAGGTGGATCTAAATTACCCCCTCTCTTTTGATATTTCCACCTCTTGAGCTACCACTCAAGTAGTTGATGCTTTTCAACATATCTACTACAACTTACATTCTACAGAATGGGAATAGAGATGAAGTAATTTTATTTTTAATGTGCTCCCATTCATATCTCACTTATTGTTTCCATTCTTCTGTGTTCCATTTGTTAATGTACTTGAGTCACTAGAGCAGACTCACAAGTTGCAGACCTCAGAACGATGTGCTCATAAACAGTCTCTATGGGTCCGATTAGTGCTGTAGAATTTTCTTTTTCTTAAAAAGACTAGAGGCGCCAGTGTTTTCTTCTTGGAAAAGATATCTTAGGATGATTCTCAGAATTTTCTGGCATAGTATAAGGAAAAAAGTAACTAAACCATAATGTTTGGTTGCTTCAGTTTAGAAACATGACATTTTTGTTTCATTCTGCAGCGAGATAAGAAAATGACATTCCTCAGCCACATTCATGTATGTATGTATATACGCATGCATGCATTTACAATTTTAGTGATTTATTTTTGAAATAGTACAGCCCCAGGATTTAATAGTCACAATGTACAAAATCTCATCCTTGCCCCTTAGTTAACTTAGTTATGCCCCCATCCTAAAGACAGCCAATATTATCAATTTACAGTGGACACTTCCAGAGATATTTTATGTGTGCTTATTAGGTTGAAATGGATGGAATGGGCTGTGATTTTTCCAGGTCACAAACAGTCCAATAATAGCAATTTCATATGGTTCAACCTAATTTATCAATCAGGACACTTTCTTCCTTCTTTTTTATATACAAATGGTAGGTAGACCATTATAAACACTCTTTTACACCCTGATTTTTTTCCACTAATGATTATCTTGAAGCTCATTCCATGTCAGTACATAAAAAAGGTCCTCATTCTTTTTTCCAGCTGTGCAGTACTGTCTTGTGGGATGTGCTTCAGGATGGACACTTAGGTTGTTTCCAATCTTTTACGAGTATAAGTAATGCTGCCATGAATAAACTTGTACTTGTGTCATTTTGCACACATGTAAGTATATCTACAGGATATGTAGTTTAGAAATGGAACTCTGGGTCAAAAGGTATATTTGAATTGGAAGGTATCACCATAATGCCCTCCATTGAGTTATACTAAGTTTTACTTCTAACAGCAACATATAAGAGGCTCTATTTTCTTCTTTTTTGTCAATTGGTGTTTAATACATGTTAAAACGAATACAGTCAATCATATTTTAATTCAGATCCAAAATCAGACTAAACCTGCCTGCACTGAAATAAACCACGGTATGCGTTCCTTTATTCTCTGGTACATCACCGCAAATCTACTTACCTTTATGCAAATGTTTATTGCAATTGCTTAAGAGCTTCTATGTGTATGTGTGCATCTTGTAAAATACTGTGTGTGTCTGTGAGTGTGTACATATCTTGTAAGATACCATTTATCTTAGCTAATTCCCAACTGCATTATGTTAGGATGTATTTAGGAATCAGAATAGTAAGAGTTTTACTACAACAGGGACTCTCTCTCTTTAATATCCCCTCATTGAAACTGTTCTCTGATGCTAACAGAACATGGATGCCCACCACCATGTCACCATGGTCCCCATTAGGCTGCCTACAGCTTTTTTCACCAAGAGCCAACCTTCTCATCTCTTTGGAACACAACAGGGCATGGCAAATTCTAGTTTTCAGGCTTTTCTCTAGGAACATGAACAAATTTTAATTTTTCACGGATTTCTTTTGTAGGTTACAGATTATCTCAGTTTTTTGGTTTCTCCTTTCCTTCTCTCATAAGATGGGGGGTTCCTCAGGGAGCTATGCTGTCACTGGTGCAATTTTACAGTTTTGTAAGTAAAAGGACAGAAATGAAAAGTAACACTGCCAAGGCTATAGGAATCACTCAGATATTCCAGGTCATGAAAGGCAAACAGAAGGTGATGGGCTCCCATAAGACTGTACAAAGGGAGGACGGGGAGATGACAGAAGAGTTTCAATATTCAGCTCTAAAGGGGAAAATCAGAAATTATCAATAGACTGCTGGCCATCCATTATTGATGCAGGAGAGGATCCAAAAATCATTACAGACGTTTCTCTGAAGATACTATACTGGTCTAATGTACCATTGCATGGTGATCAAGAAAACTTGGGTATCATCAGAAAGCATCTTGCAAAGAGAACAATTTTCTATCCTTAAATAAAATCATAATGATTTCATACCCAAAACATTGCAACCAGTTTGAACAGATATAAAAGCACCAGAGAAGGTTTATAGACAGGCTACAGATACGATTAAGGGGCAGAGGTTTCTTTATAAGAGATCTATTCAGTCTAAATAAGAATAAGAAGATTTGTAACACCAGGGGCTACTACTCCAAGCAGCATTTCAATGGTTCTTCATCCTTGACAGACTCTTAATATTTGAGAGAGCTCAAGAATAGTCAGTCCTACTACTGCAGGCAAAATGATGGAAAAGATGACCTCACAAGGTTTCCTCCAGTCCTAGCTTTTTGCAATTTGGTATCCTTGGCCTGATTTCTCCAGGTCATATTATTAATTTTGAGAAGGGGGATCCATCTGTGCAAGCTGAGATATATAACAAGAAAATTGGGCTACCTATACATATTTCATTATTCACTGGCATAACTTTAACCTGACGAACTCACCTGGTGATAATGGATGCAAAACTTGCAAGCTCTAGTCATATCACTGCAAGTTAATACCAGTGCATGATTACTAGAAACTGTTACCATTTCTCTGAATTTTGAGTAAAATACATGCTATTTAAGTAAAGTGTTTTATCACCATAGCAACCATTTCTAGAGTTACACATTCAAATTATAGGCCTGCACAAGGTCCAAGTGACAGAACATTCTGATACATGTTCTCTGCTATAGTTTTGCTCTCAATGGTAACCTACCTTTTCTCACATTCCTGTGGGTTTCAGAAGGAAGAAGGAAAACAAAGAAAGGCAAAGGGAAAAAGAGAAATCAATTTCCAAATACTTAGATTTCTTTTATAAGATTACTCACATGAAGAACTGGAAGAGAATAAAATCTAATCTGCAAGTTAGAGAAAGAAGCAAATATCTTTCTTTGTAATTAAGGTATAAATTTACATAAAGTCAAATATACAAATCTCAAGTGTACAATTTGATGGGTTTTGACAAACACATAGACCTATAGAGCCAATATGCCAATCAAGAAGTAGAATAAATGCCCCAGAAAGTTACCTTGTTTGCAAATATTCTCGCTGTCCTGATTTTGTGATAATCAGGGTAGGCTAAACATTTGCTATATTAGAAACTATGCATGTGTCCCCAGACCTAGTTTTTCTCCCTAGGTCTGGTTTTTTAGAATGCTGGTGGTAAACTAAGTCTGATTTATTATATGACCATCCTGTATAGGAAAAGACAGTAACTTTTGGGTATCTTTGGTCAACCTTAAGAGATATAGCAGGGGGATGGATGTGGCTTGGGTGGTTGGGCATCTGTCTTCCTTATGGAGGGACCTGGGTTCAATCCTCAGGATCTCCCGGTGAAAATTTTAAAAAAGAAAAAAAATAGAATGTGCATAGGCCAATAGGCCCCATGCTCCGGTACATCGCCAGGCCCCGCGAGCCACAAGATGATGATGTAACAGGAGAGTGACACAAGGGAGAACCAAGGCGAGACACACCAAAAAACCAGGAACTAAGGTGGCGCAAGCAGTAGGGTGCCTCTCTCCCATATGGGAGGTTCTGAGGATCGAATCCCAGTGAAGACAGGAGGAGAAGGATGAGAAGAGAGGGCAGGAAACGGACACAGAGTCGCCCAGCAAATGGACACAGAAACAGCAAGAACCCGGGGGTTAAAAATGGATGAAAGTAAATAAATAAATCCTTAAAAAAATGTATAGGGGAGGAAGATACGGACTATAGTTGGTAGTAATACTTTGACGATGCTCTTTCATGATTTGTTAACAGATGCTTCAAAACAAGGCGGGGTGTTTGTGGGGGGTGATGTGTGGGAGCCCTGCATGATGTTATGCATGTTTGTTTTATAAGTTCATGATGTTTACTGAACACTTATAGTTTATGTACATTCATGTATGAATAATATACTTCAATAAATTGTTAAAAAAAAAAAAAAAGAAAGTTCCCTTGTGCCTAATTCCCTTGTACCTCATCCCAGGCAAGCCCTTCTCAATCCAGGGACACAACTGTTCTGATTTTTTTTTGCAACATACATTGATTTTGCTTTTTTCTAAAGCTTTATATAAAAGAAATCATACAGTATGTAGTCTTTTGTGTCTGGCATTTTGTTTAATACGTTATTTAACTGAAAAATTTATTGTGATAACTGTAGATTCACATGCTATTGCAACCTATTTTTTTTAAGATTTATTATTTATTTATTTATATATCCCCCTCTTGCTGCTTGTGCTCGCTGTGTTCATTTGCTTTGCGTTTCTCTGTGTCTGCTTGTCTCCCCCCCCGCTGCGTCAGCTCACTGCGCAGCGGCTTGCCTCCCATGTGGTAAACCAGAGCCCAACCAATTGAGCCACAGCTGGTTCCCTGTTGCAACCTATTTTTGACATTCATCCATGTAACAGTAGTTCATTCCTTTAAAATTTTTTTTTATTAGAGAAGTGATTTTACAAAACAATCATGCATAACAAACATACATCAACCCACCAACACATTGCATTATTGTGTAACATTTGTTACAAATGATGAAAATTTTATTATTTGCAAAACATTATTGCAAACTATAGTCCATAGCTTACATTTAGTGTATTTTTCCACAAACTACCCTATTATTGAGAGTTCAGAAATAGATTCTCACATCGACAGTCAAGCGATTATTGACAAGGCTGCCAAACCCACCCAGATGGGCCAGAATAGTCCACTCAACTGTTGGAGAACTAGACAACCACAGTCAAAAGAAAGGAAGAGGACCCCACACAAAAATTTATTCAAAATGGACCAAAGACCCAAATATAAAAGCAAGAACCATAAAACTCCTAGAAAAAAATGTAGGGAAAGAACTCCAAGATCTGGCGGTAGGCAGCGGTCTCCCAAATCCCACATCCAAAGCAGGAGCAATGAAAGAATAAATAGACAAATGGGACCTCCTCAAAACTCAACACCTCTGTGCCTCAAATGACTTTGTCAAGAAGGTGAAAAGGCAGCCCAGTCACTGGGAGAAAACACTTGGAAACCACATATCCAACACGGTTTGACCTCTGTAGCAGTTTGGCATTGTTTATGAATTTCAGAAATAGTTATTGGATTATGTTTGTACACTGGTCTGCCAGAGGTATCACTTTTAATTGATTAAATTATGATTAGGACTTTGATTGGGCCACATCAGTAGGGTGCTGAGTCCCCACCCCTGGATAAAAGACATGGCAAAGGATAGAGTTGGAGTTTTTTGTTTTTGCTTTTTTTAAGATTTATTTATTTTACTATTTAAAATCCATTTTAAATCCCCCTCCCCCTGTTTTTGCTGTTTTTGTGTCCATTCGCTGAGCAATTCTCTGTGTCTGTTTCCTGCCCTCTCTTCTCACCCTTCTCCTGTCTTCACCAGGATTCGATACTGGGAACCTCTGATGTGGGAGAGAGGCATTCTGCCACCTGCGCCACCTCAGTTCCCATTTTTTGAGCACATCTCATCTTGGCTCTCCCTTGTGCCACTCTCCTGTTATTTCATCATCTTGCTTTGTGGCTCATCGGGGTCTGGCACCCCCATGCACGGGGCCTGATGGCATGCCTGCATGCTTTCTCTATATTTTTTCTTTTTTTTATTTTACTGGGAGGTCCCGGGGATCAAACCCAGGTCCCTCCATATGGGAGATGGAGGCCTAACCATTTGAGCCACATCCACCCCAGAGTTGGAGTTTTGATGCTGGGGTTTTTAAGCTGGAGCCCCAGGAAGTAAGCACACAGAGAAGCTTGGTTGTGAGGAAAGAGAAGAGGCCCCAGAAAAGAGAAACAAGCCATTTGCCTGATAGTCTACAGCTGGCCTTGTGGCGATAGCAGAGTTGCTGAGCCCAGAGAGAAGCAAGCCCCAGGAAGAGAGGAATCCAGGAAGCCTGAACCCTACAGACGTTGGCAGTCATGTTGCTCCAACACGTGGCAATAGTCTTTGGTGAGGGAAGTAACTTACGCTTTATGGCCTGGTAACTGTAAGCTTCTACCCTAAATAAATATCCTTTATAAAAGCCAACAGATTTCTTGTATTTTGTATCAGGACTCCTTTGGCTGACTAATACAACCTCCATCCGATATAAAGAGACTATACATAGAGATTAACTTTTAATCCTCATAATTACCCTATGAAATACAGAATATCATTCCCATTTTGCAGATGAGGTAACTAAGGTACAGAGTTTAAGTGACCTACCCAATGCTCGACCATCACCTGGGATTTGAGCACAGGTAGTGTAGCTCCAAGTTCATTCTCTCAACCACGTTTTCACTCTGTCAACATTGTATGGCTCCTGTTTAGAAATCCTTTCTCTAATAACCATGGGTCTTCTCCTTGTTCCCATGCCAAGATCAGTTCTGGTTTTGTAAAGCAGTACCACACTGAGATGAGGTAACTGTAGTTCTCTAGCATATATCTCTGTACAGGGTGCTGTTAGCAGGACTCAGGTGCTGTCACTCCTCCTGAGTGAACTCCACAGCCATATCCTTGAATGACACTGATGCTTGAGATTTTTCCATTTTCTACAGCTCTTAGGAGAATGTGGAGAACTGTGCTGGTTCAGCCCAGCTGCACAAGCTTCACTCTGTCAAACTACTAAAGTCGCTTTCCAGGACTCTATTTGATTCCCAGTAAGTCTGAACAGGCGGAAGGAGAACAGTTCATTCCTTTTTAATTGCCAAGTAGAATTCCACTGTAAGGATATACCAACACGTGTTTAGTCCTTCTGCTAATGGACATTTGAGTTGTTTCCAGTTTGGGGCTGCTATAGAGCTGCTGTAAATATCTTCTGCAATTCTTTTTGTGAACTTATATTTGGGATTCCTAGGTAAATTGAAAGTGAATTCTTAACTTTATTAGTAACTGCCAAGTTGATTTCCAAAGTGATTGTCTGATTTTTAATTCTCACCAGAAATCTAAGAAAATTCCAGTTGCTCCATATCCTTGCCAATATATGTACTTACCAGTCTTTTATTTTAAAAAAAAATATGTAGTGATATCTCATTGTGGTTTTATTTTACATTTTCCTAATGACTAATGATGTTGAGCACTTCTTCATTTCCTTATTGACTATATATCTTCCTACATGAAGTTTCTGTTCAAGTCTTATGCCCATTTAAAAAAATCAGGTTGTTTGCCTTATTATTGAGTTGTAGGAATTGTTTATATAGTCTGAATACAAGCTTTTTCTGAGATAAATTTATTGTGAATATTTTTCACTGTCTGTGACATGCCTATTCATGTTCATATTATGCTTTTGATAAGTAAACATGTTTAATTTTTATGCAGTTCATTTTATTCATTTTTAAAGTGCTTTATATATTCTAAGAAATCTTTGACCACCCCTAGTTGGCAGATATTCTCCCAGGATTTTTATAGTTTTGGTTTATTAGGTCATCTACTGATTTTAAACAAATATGGTATAAACCAGGAGAGCAAAATTCATGTTTTCTATACAGATACTCTGTTACTCTAGCACCATTTATTGAAAGGATTATCCTTTCCCCATTGCACTGCTTTGAAATCTTTGTCCGAAATCAATAGACCATATATGTATGGATCTATTTCTAGACTCTATTTTATTTCATTAACCTCTTTGTCTGTCCTTATGATGATATCACATTGTCTTAATTATCGTAGCTATATAGTAAGTTTTGAAATCAAGCTGTATAAGTTCTCCAACTTTTGTTTTATTTTTTAGGTTATTTTGGCTCTAGGTCTTATGTGTCTCCAAATAAATTTTAGAATAATCTTTGCCAATTTATACAGAAAAATCCAAACATTCTAGAATTTTAATTGGGATTACTTAGAAGTTATAAATTCAATTTGGGAAGAAATTACATCTTAACAGTACTGAATCTTCTAATCCATGAAGTATATTTCTCCATTTATTTTAGTCTTTAATTTCTCTCAGCAATATTCTGTGAT
>PVKH010037157.1:0-11500 GCA_004027955.1 Chaetophractus vellerosus | reverse complement strand
TTTGCCCCACCCACAGCGGCTTGCCTTTCTCAAGGCCGTCTGCCCGCTTGGAGAGGTCCCTGGGAACCGAACCCGGGGCCTCCTGGTATACCGGTGCTCTTATCCACTGAGCTATCTAGCCGGCCCCTGTTGAGTCTTTTTGTGGCTAGTCCATAGTCAATTTTTATAAATAGTTTGTGTGAGCTTGGAAAAATATAAATATTAAAGTGCAATGGTAGTTAAACATAATAATATAACATAATAACAAATAGACATCAAGATTCCACTGACTGAAAGAACATGAAGCTTGCCTCTTACTCATATAATAGTCTAAGATGTTCAGGCTGGTAGGACAGCTCTCTGGCCCTTGGGGTCTTAGGCTGATGGCTGCTTTATCACCCTCAATATGTGGCTTCAGAGTTCATGCTGATTGTATCCATCTCAGTCAATCAGAAGAGGGGAAGAACATGGAAGAGTGTGTGGAAGATTTTTGTTGACTAGGCCTGAAAGTGACGCATATCACTTCTGCTTCTGTTCTTTTGGAGAGAAATTAATCATATGGCCAAATCTAACTACAAAAGAGGCTGGGACATGTAGTGTAGCTGGCCAGAACTTTTATTAGTGGAGAAAAGGGATGGATAGCTGAATTTTTTTTTTTTTTTTTTTTTACCACCATACTACCTTTGTTTGGTGCAAGGTCCTATATATGTTTATCAAATCATGGGAGTTAGTACTATTCTACAGATCTTTTATAGCACCACATATTTTTTCTTGAGTACTCTATGAGTTTCCAAGAGAGACAGATTAAAATTTTCTACTATGCTTGCAGATTTGTTCATCACTCCTTGTAGTTCTGTTAATTTTTTGATTTAGGTTATATTTGTTACTTGTAGCAGGTATAACAAATTTTTACAAACATGGTGACCTCAAACAAAAGAAACTTATCCTCTTACAGTTCTGGAGGCAAGAAGCCTAAAATCAGCATCACTGGGCTGAAACCCGGGTGTCTGCAGGGCTGAACTCCTTTTGGAGATGCTAGGGGAGAATTTGTTCATTGCCTCTTCCAGCTGCTCGTGACTGCCAGCAGTCCTTGCATATGACCACACAACTCCAATCTCTTCTTCCATGGTCACATCATCTTCTCCTCTCCATCTGTGTCAAATATGTCTTTGCCCTTCCCTTATAAGGACACTTATAATTGCTTTTAAGGCTCTCCCTCCACCCTGAGGATAATTGGCTCATCTCAAGTACTTTAATTTAATCACATCTGCAAAGACCTTTTTACCATATAAATTAACATTTGCAAATTTCAGAGAGTAGGACCTAATATCTTTGGGAGCCATTGTTCAGGCTACTATACAGGTTGACACTCTATGCTTAGACACATGACAGTATGATCACAACATCCTTGTTAATTGATCCTCTTATTAAATAATGAATCCATCTCTAACAGCAACTTTTCATTTAGGTATTATCTTGTCCCTTCACATCAACTATTTTTTTGTTGTTGTTACTATTTGCCTGGTTAATCTTTTGGTATACCTTTCTTTGTTTTTATTATTAGAGGCATAGTTCATTTATATAATAAATAGTTGTCTTTGATTGCATCCACTGTGAGAATCTATTGAACAGGTTACTTAATCCTTTTACATTTATTGTAATTACTGATTTATTTGGATATTTTATGCTATGCTATATCATGTTTTCTATTTTCAATTATTTTCTTTTCATTTTATTAGTTTGATAGAAATTTTAAGTTTTATTTTATCCTCTTACCTCTTTCCTGGATTGCAAATTGATTTAAGCATTTTATTTTGGTTAATTTAAAAGTTACCGGGGAGCAAATGTAGCTCAGTGGTTGAGTGCCTGCTTCCCATGTACGAGGTCCTGGATTCAATCTCCAGTACCGTCTGAAAAAAAAAAGTCAGAAAAAAGTTACCTTACAGGTGGATTTACTTTAAGGCCAAGAAAGTATAAATTCACAGCCCCTCACTTGCACAGTCCTCTTTCAAGCCCTGAAAATGTGTCCACATGGTCATGTTTTTGTAATATTTGCCAAATTGAAATAGTTTTTCCTTAAAGAGGAAATTATATAAGCTCCACAAATTATATAAACTTCAAGCCCCAGAAAACTTGGTTCTGCAATGCCCTTATATTTTTAACAAGTGTTCTTGATGTGCCAGGGTCTAAGTTTAATCCACATTTCTACCCTTTTCTAATGAAACAGAACATTTTAGCTCTTATCTCCCTTCTCTTATCGTACAGGTTATTGTTGACTAATATTCTGCTTCTTTACTTTTAAACTCTTCCAAGTTAGATATATTTTAATTTTTTAAAAGTCAATTTAGATTCATTTATATTTACTTCCATATTTACCAATTTGTTTAATCATCAGTGCTTCTTGCAAGTCACCTTTTCCCCTTTGCATTCAATCTCATTCTTTTAAATGTGTTCCTTAGTATTTCTTGAGTAAAAGACGGTGACTGCTACCCTTTCTAAATATTCATTTGAAGATAGCTTTATTTTACTTTCACTTCTAATAATAGTTTAATTTGGCATATGTTGACAAGTTGTTCTATTTACTTGTGGCCTCTATTATCCATGAGCCTGCTATTAGTTCCATTGTGATTTATTTGTGGATAGTCCCTCTTCTAATTGGTTTTAAGATTATTCTCTTTGCTTTCATGTTTTTCAATTGCATTCTGGATGGGTCTAGGTGTGAATTTGTTTTTATTCCCTTGACTATTGAGTAATTCTCCAAGGGCCTTATTCTCTCGATCTTTTAATTGGGAGAATCCTTATTAGATAAATATTGGGCATTATCTCTGTTGTGTAACTCCTTATTAATTTTACTTCTTTATTTATCTGTGCTGCATTCTGAGTCAGTTTCTCAAACTTGTTTTCCAGTTCATTAATTTTTTTATCAGCTTTGTCTTATCTGCTCTTCTACCCATCATGATTTTAAGCATATCAGTGATTACAATTTTAGTTATGAAAGTTTTAAAAATCTGTTATTTAAAACATCTGCCAATTGTCATATCCCTATTCTTTGTTTATGATTTATATCTCTTTGAAATCTTTACTCATTTTGACATACTAATTTTATAGTGTATTTCTTGTTATTCAGTAGTTGGGGTCCTACTATACTTTTTTCTTGTGTTGTTTGGTGTGGGTCTTTGTTTGCTGGGAGTCATATGCCCCTTGGGTTATGTAATTTTCCCAATGGAGCAGTATAACTTTCTTTTTTTTTTTTTTTTGCAGATTTCTTGAGATTTCACGTTACTGATGTAGTTTTCATCTTAGATTCTTGGATTGGGGTTCCCAGGCCATGCAAATAATACAAATTTGGGCCTTGCATACACTTATGGCACAAGCTTAGTGTTTTAACTTCTTTCAGGAGATCTCTTCTCTCCTGTGGCCTCAGGCAGATGGAAAGTTGCTTTTCTGCTTCCCTAGGTTGGTGAATAGGGTTCTGGTTTCCCTCTTCCATGGCTTGGGCAGCCCTTGGAGACTTCAGACTTTATAAAAAATGGCACATTCCTCTTCTCTACCTAGTTCAGGTGAGAAGTTTCTTACCCTGTCCCAGTGTAGATATTGAAGTCCCAGCCCCAAAACCTAGGGCCTAGTTTTGCATTAACTCCTAGATTCTGGTCCTTTGAGAATTTCTTTTGTTCTTTTGAATTTGCTTGTGCATTAAAGCTTGTTATATATTTTATCTCCTTTTTCACATGTTCCTATCAGGAGGGGGACTACTACACATTAGCTAGGGTGCTCCATGTTGCTGAAATCTCACACAGGTATTGGAAGTACTTAGAGATGATATATGATAGTTCCTGAAATTTTTTATATGAAAAAAGGTTTCTTATCTTCTAAAAAGTTGGAGCTATTGGCTGTGTTTGATGAGGAACTATTACCTGATTTGAAACAGGGGCATGACAGAGGTGTTGGTTTTTATTAACAATGATACAGCACGATGCACTTGTCCAAATTTGTCAAATATTTAAAATGCACTAGGCACTTTACTGCAATATGTGATTTAATTCTTACCAAATCCTATGATGTGGATATTATCAATTCCACTTGGGTAAACTTTTTTGCTGATGAGGAAAACCAGTTAGGGGTTCGGTTACTGCCTGAGATAACTCAATTAGGAAATCTTACAGTAAGATTTAAACCTATGCGGCCTGTCTCCATTGTCCATGTTATAGGTATAGAACTGATGATAATGATTAACAACAACAACGATACTTAACATTTATCAAGTATGTACCATATTCCCGACAACTTCCTAAAAGCGTGTTATAAATGAACTATTTTTCCTCATCACAGCAATCCATGAGGCAGTTATTATTTTTGGCCCTAATTTACAAGTAAGAAAGACTGAGGCATAGGGTAAATGCCACATCAGTTATAAATGGTAGAATTTGGCTTTGAACCCAAGCAGGCAGACCCTAGAACTTGCACTCATAACTTTTCCTCAGAGTTGGGGAAGGATGAAAGACTAGTCAGGTGTGTGTTGTAGAGATGCAGGAAGGAAATAACCAGGGTTTGGACTAAAGTGGAGCCAGTGAGGATGGGGTAGGTGGGAGGGTGGGGTGTGCAGAAGCGAGAGCCCTGTAAGAGCTAAGGCCCCAGAACGTGGCTTTGTTTGGGTTCAGGTGGAGGAGAGCCCATGGAACAGGGAGGCATTGGGGATTGTTTCCTGATATCTGGCTTGGCTTGGCTCATGGTGCCTTTACCCTGAATGGAGGGACATGAGGAAGAAGAGTTTTGGAGCCAGCTTGCTGTATAAAAGAAACATGGAACTGAAATTGTTCGATTCAACTGTTATTTCAATTTCTTTTAATAGAGGATCTGCTGATTAAGTAATTCAAGGACATCTGTGGTTGCTTTTGTACAATGAAGAATTTTATGCAAAGTGAATGCTAACCCTTCTATTTACTTGTTCTTTACTTAAAGTGAAGGACAGAATCTCACCTTTATTTTGTCTAATATATTCTCATTTGATTATATATTTCCTGGATGTAAAATTCAGTGCCAATTTAAAGAGTTAGTCACAAAATCCACTCCATAGAGGCCATGCATGCCTTGAATATGATGCTTGCCGTCCTTTTCAAATGAAGGTGAGTTTCCTCAGCAACCATCAGGAACTCATAGGTGGGTTGATTTCCCAGAAATCATGGTAGATTTGTAGTGATTCATCCAAACCCTTTTATATGGCTCCTCCCTCCGACCAGAGAGATGCATTTTCAAGACAGGTGGCTTGTGTTGGGAGTAGTCCGGGGACATGAATGAGACACAAGCTAAGTGGCCCACATGGGCACTGAACCCCTAACCTCCGCCTCATTAGGACAGTGCTCCGACCATCTGAGCTTACCCGCCACAGGCTAATGATGTGTGCGTGGAGGCACAGCCACATCAATCACACTTTCCAAAGCAAAACTCACCACACTGCAAGTAACCGGAACCATCCATATAGATCCGATCGCCGAGGGAGCACAAAGCCAGTCTAATGGATGGCTGAAGTGCTTCTTTTCGGCAAACCGTTCATTCATCATCTCCATGTCCTAAAAGGATTTGAAGATTCTAGGAATTCACCTTAGTTAATTCACACTTTAAAGAATGTGTCTCTTCTTCCATGTTGGATTCTGTAGCCAGCATAGATAGAACAGGTGATTCTGATAGTTTAAGGTGTAAAGCTTCGAAATTCCCTCATAAGGGTAAGAATTCTTCATCTTTTGTTCCATGGACAGATCCTCAGTGGCTCTGTGGTTGAGTCTCAGCCCTTACCGTGTCTGCACCTCCTGAAGTTTTATGTATAAAATGTGTGTGTGGGTGTGAGTGCACGCACAAGGGCACTGTTTTTTCCACTGGAGTGTTTTCAGTTTTCTTTAGATTCTCAGAGGTATCTGTGACCCATAGTCTAAAGTCTGTGGCCTTAAATCAAGACAGAAACTAAAAGAAAAGCCTTATTTACCATAAACCTAAGCTGGATAAGAAGTCACATATTTGTAATGATGGACAGAAGAGAAGGTTGTCATGATGACAAACATATACGAATACCAGAATGCTTGAGGTTGAAGGTGTGCAACCATATTACTTGTAGAATATATGAGCTATTGTACATCTTGCCAGCCAATGGAGAAATTTGATGAGAATTCCTCTCTCATTGATAAAACGCAGAATCCTGTCTGAGAGGCCATGAAGAGTTAGCAGGCATTACTGGTTGTGTTCTGGTTTATTGAAAGCTGTTGCTAATTTCAGTTTAAAAATTCTACTTTGAAAGGGAGGAAAATGGGAACTAGCACATAGGTTTCCACTGTCCTCTGATACATATTCTGGAAGGTTCTGAGATGGAGTGAAGTGTTTGAGTAAGTAAAGAACATGGCATCAGAATATGGAGAGAGGCTACTCTGGAGGATAATAAGAATAAGAATGAACATGAGAATAGTGCTGTCTTTGGCATATAATATCATTTAATTCTGAGGGCAGTGCTGTGAGGTAGCATTATGTGGTTTTCCAACCTCTTCAAATGGGGGCAAGTAACACAAAGAGAAGTTTAAATAAATGACCCAGGATCATGCAGGCCTAGGTCCTGAAATCAGGATCTGAATCCTAAACTGCTAGCTCCAGAGCCTGTGCTCTAAGCCAGGGATCAGCAAACTATTACCTGCAGGCCAAATCTAGCCTGCTGCCTGCTTTTATAAATAAAGTTTCATTGGAACATGGACACTGTCATTGTTTGCCTGGTGTCTATGGCTGTTTTTGTGCTCCAGCGACAGAGGTAACTGGTTGTGATAGAGACTCTGTGACCCCAAGACCAAGGCCTGGTGGAAAATAAAAATGTTCATAAAATGATTAAGAATTTCAAAATAGAGACAGAAAAGCAATAAACCAAGCGTAGGGCCCTTCTAAGGAGAGTTCACATGTCCATGAAGCCCATGAAACCTGCATAGTCTAAAATATTACTATACAGCACTTAACAGAAAAAAATTTTCCCACCCCCCAGCAGCTTCCCAAATTCTAGTCCATAATGAAGCTTCACTGGTCCATGAAGCAGAGCAGTAGGTGAGTTTTCCACAAATCTAAGTGATCTAGATGTATCCAACATAAATGAATCTTCTTTAGCTTGAGATTCTATCCTTTTTATGTCTTTGGTGTTAAATACCCCTTTTTATGAAATTGTAGGAAGATTAGATGGTGGACATGTGTTTGTCTCTTGCCCTTAATTGGCAAAATAAAAGCTTATTACCTTATATCAAGAATCCAATTAAAAAAGAATTACTGACATCATAGGTGCTAGAGGTACATGTTAAATAGATAGATTGAGAAAACAGGGTGTTGAGTAGAACACAGAGCAAGATCTAAGTACAATATCATACACATAAGTAAATACCGTGCCTCTCTTAAAGGTTTATGCGTATCAAAGACATATACCAAATGCGGGGTAGGGGAGGGGAGGATGGGATTGGGAACAAGGCTAAAGGGAAAATCATTAAATAAAGGAGATGGGCCTTGTGCCAACAGATGTTCATAATATGCGTTGGACAGAGAACCCAATTAACCACTTTCGGCATGTGAGGTCCAAAAAGCAAACAATCTCCTGGCTGATGTGTGAAATTCCGATGCATGAAGCCCTCCCGTAATCACCGTTCGTCCCTCTCCATGGATGGGCCTCCTCGTGGCTAATGTTTCTCGGAGCACCACAAAGCTGACATTTCAAAAGCATTTTGTGGTTTGCAAAGCAATTTCTCATTTATTTTCTCTTTGAACTTTGAAAAAGCCTAGGGTTGTTGATCTTATCCCCATTTTACAGAGGAGAAACCTGAAAATCAGAAAGATTAAGAGAAGTGACTAATCAAGAAGAATGAGGCAGAATGTAGATGCAGAGCCAGCTCTTCTGAATATCCTTGTTATGTTCTTTCCAGTATCCCCATGAATGTCGTCTGCCTGATGAGTTCATCATATGTTAGGGGAGGACAGCCACAATTTAGAAAATTTTGCTTTTTATTAAAAATCTGTTGGTGACATATTTGAATGCACTTTCAATGAGGAACACATTCCTTCTTCAAGCTATCACCATCTCCTTCTTTATTGTTGTTTCTCTCATTCCCGCACCTGGCTTTATGGCATTGTCGAGCCAAAAGTGGCCCATAGAGATGATCCTAATTTGCTTCAGGGTAGGACAAAAGTCAAATAATAATATAAAGGTAATGATCTATGATTTAAATGGTCTAAAATTCAGATTCTCTGAAACTCCTTGGTACACACGCCATGTCTCTCGCCTGCAGATGGGCTCTTCTTGCCCATGGCTAACTTGAATCTCTAATCTCTCCTGGTGCATTACAATCCTTTTCCTGTCCTCAGAAAAACAGCTGCTCATATCCTAGTGCATACTTGAAGACTGTTATTAAGTTCTCTTTTAGCTGTCCTTCTTTAGGCTAATTAAACCAAGATTCTTTTTCATTTTCTCAGAGAGACTATTCAGAAGACTTAAATTATTTTTGTGTTTTATTCCTTGATGTCTTTACGCTCTCTTGTCCTCCACTTCGTCTTAGACATTACATGGCATCCCCAGATGTCTACCATGATAGTTTCGATCACTGATTCTCCAAGTATAGTTTCTGAACCAACAGCACCATCATCACCCAAGATTTGGTTACAACTGTGCAGTTCTAAGGCCCCACACCAAACCCACTGAATACGAAATTCTGGGAATGGGTCGCTGTAATCTGGGTTTAACAAATACTCAGGGGGTTCTGGTGCATGTTAAACGTTTAGAATTATTTTCCAGTTTCTTCATTTTCTCTTTGTGGGCAGAAACACTTCTCAGACCCATTAATATAGGGCTTGGCTGCATGACTTGCATTGGCCAATGGAATATCAGTGAACATGACATGACAAGAAGGCTCGATGTCCTTGTGGGGCTTCGTTTGGCTCTTGTGCTCCAGGGGTTGACCATAAGAACATGCCCCAAGCCCCCAGAGAGTGAGGAGTTGCATAGAACAAATAAACTCTTCAGATGTCATGTTAGTATGTGACACATTAGGAAGCAGATATTTGTACAGTGAATGAACTGGATAAGTCCAGTCTCTCATGTGTGCTACTACTAACAAATAAATGAGAAGACATGATCAATGAAGAACAGTATACATTTTAGACTGACTTTGTTCAGGCTAACTTTTGGATTCTTCGGGGGTAAAACCTAAGCTATAGCAGATTAAAAAAGCAATGATTTAATTTTCTCTTATGATAGGATGACTAGAGGGAGACTAATACTGTCCTTGGTTGAGTGGGCTGATGATGCCAGGATTAGCATCTCTGTGGAGAAGAGAGGAAGGGGCTGGTGCTACCTGAGTATACTTAGGCATTTCAAATAGAGGGTGTTAAATAAAACGAATTGGCTACATAAATGTTGGAAGAGCAACCAAATGAATAGTGAGACACTCCAGATATTAGCAACAGTAGGAAGGACTAGAAGGGCAAAATGGGCAACTCTGATGCATATCTGCATAGTGTCCCAGAGGTTCCCAGTGGGATTGAACTCAGTCGCCTAGAGCATTCTTCTGCTCACAAGAGCACCCTGTATTAGCTATCTTCACCACAATCCTTGGGGGAAGGATTCTTGGGCCATCCTTAAATTAATAATATCTTTATAGCCAAATCTTTAACTCAGGTTCTTCTCTGGAAGACCCCAAGCTAAGACCCACCAACTGATTATTGCAGATACTCAAAAGCTCCCATCACTGAAGCAGAACCCATATATGCAATTGAAAATATTTTCTGAAACTGTTGACTCATCAGTCCAATTCTAAGGAAACCATTGTCTTGACTCATATAATCCAATTTATTTCTTTTCTTCTTCCTCTACTCCTCTTTGTTATTAAATAGACATAACAAGCTCTCGAATGCAGATGTTTATAAAATGGTCTGAAATACATATGATAACCTGAATTCCTTGCTTCAGGAGCTGAGAGAGGAGGATTTGTGGTATTTCTCTGGTATGCACAGCCTTGGAGAATTAGACTTGTACACATGTACCCTGTCTTGTAGCTTTCACCACACATCCCATCATCAACAACACCATCTTTTCACTGTCTCTTATTTTTGGCTTCCTCTTTGATGTATTATTCTCTCTGGATTTTAAGCCATTTCATCTTTTTTCCCCCTATTGTTTACCTAGTCATGTTGACAATACACCATATTTTCATATTTCATGGTTTGCAAAGCATTTCATATACAGTTTTTACATGATTTTATTTTGATTCTTTTCAAAATAGCTTTTGAGGTGGAAAGAGAAGATATTATTCTCCCATTTTATAGATGAAGAGGATGAGGCTCAGTTATGTATTAAATGAATTAAAAGTCAAAATTTATTTATCCATTTAGGACAGAGCCAGGATGGGGACCCTGACATCATGAATCCAATCTCAATTGAACAAATTCCACAATTCCACATGGACTATTTTAGGGTAAGCAGGTGACAACTGAGTATAACTAGAAGAGAAGGTTCTGGGGTGATGCCTGGGTTCTCATCCCATCTCTGCTCCCAATTTCTGTGTGGTCTTTGTTAAATTACTTAATCTCTCTGAGCCTCAGTTTCTTATTTGTAAAATGGAATAATGATAACATCTCCCTTAAAAGGTTGATGTGAGAATTTAATGAGAAAAGCTACATAAGTTACTTATTAATTTATCACAGCCAGGCAAAAGAATGAATCAGAAACCCTCTCTAATGAAATGTCTCTTATCCTATGAAGGTTGTGTGCATGTGCATGTGTGTGTTGTGTGTGTGTGTATGCACAGGGTAAGGGGGGGTGATTAGAATCTTTATAAAGATGTTTTTACTTAATAAAGTTGAAAGCGTTCTATTACCCTTTGCCTTAAATGTAAGGAATCTCAACCATTGAACTAATACTTTTCTTACCAACATGCTGAATGCTTTGAAAAATCTAATTGTGGGGTACAAATATTGACAAGGAAATTTTAAAGGAATTGAACAATTCTTGCTCAAAGTAGTCTTCTTTAAGAAGAGGATAGAGAAGAAGAGTTTATGTGGAAAATAGTTGAGAGTAGTTATGCTAAATTTGAATTAATCAATTGTATCTAGCTAACTTATAGAGACACAAACAAAGACACAAATTCGATGCTTTGGGAGAGGTCAGACATGAAAATAGAGAGGTGAGACATGGACAAGGAGAAAACTTATAAAATCCCTAAAGCAAATCATCTTCAGTTAGGGTGGGGCTGAGGTACAATATGACTGCGGGGAAAGGAGGGTTATTGGATTTTCTAGATATATCTTTAAGGCAAATGGTAGAAAGTGAAGCTTAAAAGAATCTCCATGGTGGGTAGGAACATGGAGAAGGTGGAGGGAGAAAGTATATGAATTGAAGAAAATTGAACCAATGTTTTGTGAAAATATTCTATAAAAGAGCTAGGCTAGAGGAATACAGAAGACCATTCACAAATAGGTTAGAAGACAGTTACCAGTGAAGATCTTGAAAGACTGGGATAAAAAT
>PVKH010037156.1:0-11487 GCA_004027955.1 Chaetophractus vellerosus | reverse complement strand
TTTAAAAAAAAAAAAAACAAAAAAAAAAAACACTCCTGAGAAATAGAAATATATTCTTAGAATTAATACAATATATTGCATGCCCTATTATCAAGCTTTATTTCTTTTTAGAAGATGCATAACATGATTTTTAAAAGGCATTCAGAAAATATTCTATTCATGCCATAATTGTAATTTTAAAATAATAGTCAAAGAAAGTAGTACTGCTATTTTTAAAAAAATTGTACATTAAGTGCACTAAGTGACTTATTTACCTGCATCTTTGTCTGTGAAGGCTGACAGAATATCATATATGGAAAAGCTAAAAATAGAAAGTAAATACAAGCTGCTTCTCATTTCTCTTCCATTTGGAAATTTATTTGAGTGCAGTTAATACTGGTTCTCTTTTTATTTTAGTTTCTGAACATAATCCTCTGGGAAACTGACTCTTGTCCTCCAGCATGCCTAATCATCTGAATGTTTAGCATTTTTATAGGGTAGTTTTTCATCACAGGTTCTGGATTATCTTTTTCCATACTGTTTCTATGCTTCTACCTATATCCCCCAATTAATCCAAATTACCAACGGACCTCTTCTTGAGATAGATCCAAAAAATAAGCAGCACTCCAACCCCAAGAAGTAGTTGTATGTCAAGTTGTATTGAAATATGAAGTCCTTTTGTTAGAGGTATATATTTACAGTGATTTACTGGGGAAGATGATCTGATGTTCAATATGATCCTTTATCAAGCTGTTACATTTTGGCAGATTTTCTTATTTTAAATATTCTCATTTGTTTTAGAACCTATCGTACATAAACTGCCTCTTCCATAACCAATAACTGCTGAGCTTGGGTATTTCCTTCAGGCACTTAGTGAAAAAGAATATTGGTAAATGGGTGATAACTGTTTGGCCCTGGGACATTGCTTATTTTGGCAAAGACTTCTAATGAAGGAAGTAAAAGAGGAAACAGGGAAGACAAGTACACATTGAAAATGAAAAATTTATATGTTACTTCAAAATTAGTAAATAAGTGTTGGAAGAGGGGTAAAACAGGTGATTAAAGAGGGAGTTTAGAATTTATGTGAACTGCTGCTGAAAAATAAGGAAAGTGGATCATGATCATGGGGCAAATGCTAAGAGAGGAGGGAGATGGAGACAGTTTTCAACCAGAGATATCCTGGATATAGGCAGATAAAACATTCCTACTTTAGGGTGTTCCTAAAATCCGGGATTTGGCTACTCCATGTCGCCCCTTTATCAGCACCATTACTTGTGATTTGATGTTCCAACAAGAAGGTAGATGCTTGATGTAGACAATCATTTTGGTCATCATTGTGAACTGCTGAACACCACAATGCAAGCATCACTGTCTGTTGCTTTTTTAAGTTGCACCTTGATGCTAATGTGGAGAGGAAGAGGTGGATGGTGGCAGCAGGAGCATCGCTTCATAAAACCCATGCTTCCCAGGCCACCTGTAGCCTGCCTGCTCTGCTTTGTGCCTGCTATTGCAACAATGCCTCAATTTTCCTACATATAGTCAAGGAAAAGTTGGTAGAGGATTAGAAACTTTAAAAATAGGTTTTTCTTGGTTTTTGCAATAAATTTGACAATTTCTGTTATTTCTATGTAATTGATGCTTAAAATAGCCTTATAAATCATGTTGTTTAATATTGTTTCACCCAGAACATACCTTACCCATTATGAACAGTTTCTTGATTTTGAAATGGTAGTAGCTGACCTAAGCTAAGTGAAACGTTGTTAGACTTACATAAGATGATTGTAACATAATTATCTGGGTTATTTTATTACTCATGATTATTACATTTGGGGCTGGCTGCAGCCCAGCGGATAGGGCGCTGGTACACCACATGGGAGGCCCCGGGTTTGGTTCCAGGGGACCTCTCTGAGCAGGCAGACTGCCTGAGAAGGCAAGCCTCCGTGGGCGGGACAGAGCCGCCAAGGGCATGGCAAAAAGCCGCCACGGGCAGGGCAAAGCCGCCACGGGAAGGGTGAGCTGCCTGCGAATGGAGCAGAGCCGCCCACAAGCAGGGCAAGCCGCCTGCCTGCGCAGTGAGCTGACTCGGCGTGTCCCCGCAGTGGGGGTAGACAAAGCAGACACAGAAGAATGCAAAAAAATGAACACACAGCAAGAGCAAGCAGCAAGCAGAAAGGGGAGGGATATGTAAAAAAAGAAAACGAAAAAATGTTATTAAAAAAAAGATTGTTACATTTAAAATGGACAGTTTTAATTTTTAGTTGCACAGTGCCACCTACTGGTTCTATGCTCTAAAAACACCATCATATTTTCTTAAGCTCTCCAGGTGTGGTAGAATCTGCTTTTAATATTTAGTTGCATTCTGTTATTCATTACTTTTCTAAAACAAAGAATCTATACACAGACTTGTATATTCAAATATTAATACTATAGGTGCCAAATATTAGGCTACAAACTTTCTTCATGATCACACTCTCTTGTTCATGCTCCATTTTCTTTGAGCATCTAGTTTTGTTTTGAAAATACAATCTGTGAATAGTTTAACATTAATAACAGCTCTTTTTAGCTGGAAATGGTAATGGTGTTATTCCAAGTATTCTTTCTACATCCTCTTCCTTTAATTGGATATTTGTGTGCTTATTTGTTTAATGCCTTTCTACTCCACTAGACTGTAAGCCTTACAAAGGTGCACAATGTACAGGGTGCCTACTGTACAAATATTAAAGTTACCTGAGGATAGAAAGAATACTTGAAAAACTGATATTTTAAAATAAAAAAAATTAAAAATTACAAGTAGTATTAAGGAAGTATTGATTGATACATCTTACCAACTTCCTTTACATGAAAAAAAACAACTGAAAAGTTTTTTGTTTTGTTCTGCTTTTTAATCACTGGTATTTAGCCCTGAACCCAAATTCCCAATGAATTATATTTCATCTTGTGGTCCAAAATCTACCATTGTGTTTTATAGGCACAAAAAAAGAGAGTCATTTATTCAGTTCAAACTTTCTGATTAAAATTAGTGCTAATATAGTATTTGGCATGGCCCTTACCAGGGCCAAAATACAGAGTATTAAAGTATCATTTTCCTCCCTTTTCTTTTCTTAGCTTCTGCATCACTTTTGAGTTATATAAACTGGGTCATGCCACACAGGGCCAGAAACAAGAATGGTTAGGTGAGGTTTTTAGAGCCAGTCTCTCCATCCCTTCACTTTTCCATTTAAGAGAAGAATGGGGAAAAAGACCAGTAGGGACATACTAGAAGCCAAAAGATCAATGCACATTTATAAGCAAAATTATAAAAACTGAAAATATTTCTGAAGTAAATATGATATGATACCCTTGGTAAGGGTGGGGGGGACAGCTTAGGGAAATTTTTGGAAAGCTACATGTGTGTATTTTTTAAAAAGCTATACTCAGAAGAAAAGTGAAATTAGTTATTTATGAGCTCATGTATGCTACTGTCGAGCAGATAAGCAGACATCTGGAGACAGCAAGGAAAAAATTTCTGATGGGTTTCAGCATAGCCTGAGAGAGATGAAAGAAGACAGTGTAATTTAGAAACCCATGTCCTGTAGCCTGAAAATAAAATGTAAACAGTTAAAAAGCTTTTAACATTCTTTACTGTCACCTCAATTGTCTGAAGGCCTTACTTACCCATCCATCATCCTGTTTCCAAAAGAGTGAAAATAGAAAAAATGTAAGTGTATTTAATAGTCTGGATACAGTCATTACTTAAGTCTAGTTTATTACTAGGCATTCATTTTCAGTTCTGCAAGTTTGAATCTGCCAGGACTGGAATGCTTAGGTGTTAGCTGAAAACAATTTTACAGTGATTTTAGGCTAGGTCTGCCTTTGAGCAAATCATATCACTAAAAATAAAGTCAATTTTCTTCCATTACCTCTGGTTTGTCTAGGAAATAACTGCATCATACTTTGTTTCTTTACCCTCACAGGGACTTGATTATAGCCTTTGTACTCTTTGAAAATAAAAGGATGAGAAAAGTAAACTTGGCTGGAGTGGATACAAGTTGTAGACTTTCTCCCTAGTTGAACTCCTAAAAGCATCTCCTGATCAAAGTGTGAAGCATAGAACAGCACAGTAGCCAGAGGCATGATTGATAATTGGATTTTTGAGGAGCCAGAAAGAGCTACTTTATTGTTACATTTTTGCTGTCTTCGACTTCTTACTCTCCTAATTCCCCATACATAATCAGCAACTCTGATTTGTACTTGTGTCTTTGTTTGCTTCCTTCCTTTTTTTAAAATTTATTTTTAATTTTTTTATTATATATCCCCGCCTTTCTGCTTGTTCTTGCTGTGTTCATTCTTGTGCTCTTCTGTGTCTGCTTGTTTCCCCACCCCGTTGCGGCAACCCGCCGAGTCAGCTCACCGCCTGGGGGCCTTGCATGCTCGTGGGCGGCTTGCACTGTTCGCAGGCGGCTTGCCCTGCCCGTGGCGGCTTTGCCCTGCCACAGTGGCTTGCCTTCTCAAGGTGGTCTGCCCGCTCAAGGAGGCCCCAGCAACCGAACCCGGGGCCTCCCATGTGGTAAACTGGTGCCCTACCAATTGAGCTACAGCTGACTCGTTTGCTTCCTTCTTGTCCCCCCTGATCATTTCATATTTTTATCAGCTAAAGAGCACAAACATTTGTCACTTTATATCTTCCAAACAAAAGGTTTATATAAAAGTTGACTAGTTTAAATATTTATATAAATAAATGCCTTCAGGAACTCCAGAGAATCCATCTCAAGCTTATGTAGCTATAATTCTCCAGTTAAAGATACTCTTACCCGAGCTGAGTGGTGTTAAGGGAAGGGAAGGTCATTCTGTATAGTAATGATAACAATTAACTTTAGCCAACAATTGTGTGCCAGGCATGGTGCTCTGTACTGCACAGTATTACCCACTTAATCCTTGTCACAACCCTACCAGCAGGGGACTAGAACTATGTACTTGCTATCGATCAGGAGAGACCAGGAACAAGAAAACTCAGTCCAGCCTATGGCTTCCTTCGGGTAGGAAGTGGGAGAGAGGCCTATGCAGAGGCTGTGGGGAGTGATTCCAAATGTGTCTTGTTTCTATCCTTTCCCTGATTCTTTTGTGAATTAGTTTTCATATTCGACATCTGGGTAGAAAGAAAAAGTGGATTTGGGCAGAAAATGGTTTATGACCCCACTTCACTGCTACCTACCTCCCCCTCTTCAGACCTTCATTAAAAAGCAAGCTACTTCATTTATATCTTTTCCTTTAAAGAAAAAGTTAGTTGACATGCCAAATCCTGCAGTTCTCATGTTTTTCTAAAAATGTTATTTTTAAGGGAATTTATAAAAACAAGAAGAATCTTTGTGGTTTCATTCTGAAAGTCAGAAGAGTTTAGAAGCAAGGCAGACTTCTAATGCTGAAGCTTTTTCACTTTCAAACTGTAAAAGATGTGTAATGGTTTCTACACATGTTTATGAGGAAGAAGTAATCAAAATGTTTAGTTTTTCAGATCTAGCAAAGCATGATCAGCTACATTTAGAGTACTCTGAAACATTTTGTTTTCTGATAGAGTAACAGAAAAGGCAGATTCTTCCTCTTTGCCTAAATAAGTGACCATTATTGCATATTTCTTCAAACAGTTGCATTTTTGAAGAAATATTTTGAATACTTAGATGAAACTATCTAAACAGCGTATGGCTATGCAAAATAGAATTTGTGAAATCAGACCCAATTCACCTCTATGTGTTCTTTATGAATAAAGTCAGCAAAATATGTGAAGAAAGGTATATAGAAAACTTTTAACATACGTATAAAGTATTATTATCATTTCTCTTTCTCTCCCCCTTGCCTTCTTCGTCTCTCGCCACATATATGCATAAACAAAAATGCACACATATACCTAAATATAAATATACACATACCTGCTTATAAATGAGATATAGTTATGAATTAATTTTTGTTTGCGTATTGTGGGCAATATCTTATTGCCTTGAGTTCACATGGTATCAAGAGAGACAGTTTTACTCTCCTGGAAAATATTAAGAGTTAACCATTCCTTAATAAGTGCCATTAGAAGATATTTCAAATTACAGTTATTACATAGGACTTTTGAAATGTCTGGAAATCCTATGCCCACCTTTTGCTAACTTTTACTTGCTTCTTACAGATTCCCCTTTACTTAGTAAATCATGGAGAGAATGGACCTGTGAGATGCAACAGATGCAAAGCCTATATGTGCCCATTTATGCAGTTCATTGAAGGAGGAAGAAGGTATCAGTGTGGATTTTGCAACTGTGTAAATGATGGTAAGTGGTGCCATTAAATGCTCCTTGCAAAAGTTCTTAAATATTACTTCTCTTAGGTTAGGAAAATTGTAGGTGATTTTTATTTTCTATAATTATCTTCCTTATAATCTTTCTGGAAGGAATTCAACCAGAATGTGCTCCATTTAGGTCATCCAAGCCCCTTTTAGCCTTTTACAATCCCATGAGTCTCATATGAAGCTGCAGTGTTTTTTATAAAAGAAAATTCAAAAGTTGGAAAAATTTTTCATTTCTCAATTCCCTTCCACAAAAATGTGACATTTTATCTCTTGTGTTTACAGGTGATAAACCTGAGAAACTTTTCCACTTTCATCATTCTGCAGGGTTATTCTTGAATATAAGCTCATTGATATTTAGGAAAATAAATATCAGGTCTAACTAAGGGCTTTAACACTTACATACATTTTTTCCTTCAATATAAATCTGGATTGTATTGAGCATTATTTTAAAGGGCTTTCCCAAATTCATTATATTTCCGGTTTCATTTCAGTATTAATTCACTGATGTTGACAGAAACCACGAATTTGCTGAAAATGTGGTTAGGTTTATTATACTTATATTGTCTCTATGTTTTTAATTCTTTGGAGTTAAAGCACATACTCAGGCTGAGAATATTCCCATATTCATTTATGTTTACAGAGTTTTCTAGAAGTGTTTATGATGATTAAAGTATGAGTTTTCTATATCCTTTCCTCTGTTCCTTATCCTCATAGACATTCTTCCCTGTGGCTAATTAAATCTAAAGAACAAATAATACTTTTTCTGCCCTAATGACAATTGAGCTCAGGTACAAATTTATGCCTGAGTAATTGCATTCATGGCAGCTTGGCTCTGTGAGTATTCTCTGGTGGGAGAACACTGCTTTTATCAAATGCTTCTTCTCATTTCTCTGCCCCTCCCCCATGCTCCCCATTATCACAGTCCCTTGTTTTTCCTAACTTGGAGTGCTAGAGACCAGCATTGTCGGTTTGTCTCATGAACAACTTTGGTCAGGTCTTAAAAACGCCTTACTGTGGAGGTGAATCATTGGTTTCTGGCCTCATCTCAAAGACTGTGGCATGGACCTTTTGGAGTCTTTCTCTCTTTACTCCAGCTATTGCATCTACAGTGGAAATTGGATATCCCAGTGGGGCTAGATTTTGTTAACTCTCCACCCTTACTTCTCTTTCTAAGGAAGATTTCATTACATGTCTCATCCTGGATGAAGTCTGTGACCAAAACCTTGGATATCACTAAATCTTGGGATCTGGATTTTAGGAACCCTGTGACAATTCAGTTCTCTATGCTTGAGGTTTTTTGGGGTGGGTGGTGTTACCGTTGGGAGAAGTCATGAGAAGACAGAGACCTCTCCTGTGGAGCATTTGGATGAAGCCTTTCACCCGGGTCACAGCCTCTTCAGTGTCTTAACTCAAGCCCTCAACTCACTTGGAGCAACATGGTGTGAAAAACACTCCAAGTTGTTGCCAAGACAAGACTTGTATCTCCACACAATAGATTCCTTTCCTGTGGGTATCTACTTCTAGGAAGCTTCTATGTTCATTTTCCAACAGGATTATTCACCTTAGGCTCAAATATTTGTCTCCACAAGGAAGCCAGGCTCCCTTAGATTTAAGTTGACACCTACATTCTTCACTTAGGTCTAAAGAAGTCGGAGGTGTGTTGTAGTTAGAAAGAACTCAGCAGGCTCAGTCACATTTTCTCCTCTATTTCTCTGTAAATTGTCCAGAGATTGCCCAGTGGGAAGCATATGAGGTTGAAAGTCATGAGGAAAACAAGTAGCATATGGCAGTGCATAATTTATGGTGTGACTTCAATTTTTGGTTTATAAAGCGTGGCAGATAATATTAACTACTAAAATATATAAAATTAATTTAAAAGAGCAAAAAATTCACATATTACTTTTAGATTTGTGAATATGAATGAATAACAGATTATGCTATGTAGAAATTACTGTAACAGACATTCCAAGACAGCCAATGTAGCATCCTTTCTCTCATCTACATGTACAAAAGAGCAGTGTAAGGCCCTCTTAGTTTACTTAGCTCAGCTGACACTCTGCTTCTACTTCTGCAATTTTTTCAAGATCTTGAATTTTTCAAATTCAGAGATCCATATGTACATATGAATTTTTATGAAACTTGTTTTAAAAAGAATTGGATATGATACAGTAAGAAATTAGAAAAAAAAATTAAGCCTCAGTGATTTTTAAGTGCAACCTAAAAAGAATCCTGTTGTGATCCATGTGTTAGTTTCACAAGTAAAAATGAGGAATACTCAGTCATTTTTTTTCAAAGACCTTATTTCTGTGGTTTCACAAATACTAATGTTGTTCTTTAAAAAATGCTTAAAACTCAAGCATTGTCAATTATTCTAATACTTCTGTGGGCAGTGGCTTTAATGGCCAGTCCTGTTAATCTCAAGGTGACAGGCATTCGCTTTCACAGAGATACCAGGCCATATTTGTCCAAGTGTTCAATATGTGACTCATAAGTATTCCTGTGCTATTGGAGGACTTCCAGGTCTTTGCCATAACTAAACTTCTTAGACATTTGAATCAAATTGAAGTTCCTCAGCTGAGATCTTAGCAGTTAGTCTTTGCCTAATACAGTAATCCTCTCTATTCTGAAGTCCAAACTTTAAAAGATTACCATGCAACTCCCCAGGGCTGAACACACTCCTTAATTAAAGGGTAGTAGATACTGTAGTTAATAGTACAAATAACCGATGTATATTTCTGTTAGGTATATTGAAAATTCAAATAGAAATATCACGATTCTTTTTTATGAGTTAATTAAATAGGGACAATTAATTCTGAGTTGTGACAACTTAAAAACACCAGTATTTTTATCCCATTTCTCTAGTATGAAACGAATCATAAGTGTTCTTTGTCATCAGTAACCTATAGAAGGTTCAAGAGGATTTTTTGGAGAGCTCAAGTACATTCTAAGATATGCTTTTTAAATAGTGGATATTTAGAATATACTACATTCCAGCTTTAAAAGACTTGTTTCTCATACTAAATCCTTTCCTTCCATGATAAATTTGGGTTTACTAAATTGTCTGTGTTATGATTTCCCCTCTCTTGTTTTATTTTTATTAGTTCCACCATTCTATTTCCAACACCTGGACCACATTGGGAGAAGACTGGACCACTATGAGAAGCCAGAGTTATCTCTAGGATCTTATGAATATGTTGCTACTTTGGATTACTGCAGAGTAAGTGTTCCCAGGGCTTAAAGAATTTATTCATTTATGTCAAATTCAAGTGAATAATCTTTATATGTAAATAATTGAGTCTTGATTCACAAACATTGATTGAATACCTACTTCATGCAGAGTATTTTGGTGGTGCTATAGGGATGTATTAATGGCTAAGACACAGATCTAGACTCCAGGTCATTAACATTATGAAATTGCCAAACCATTGACTCAAGTCGTCATTCTGAAAAGCTAAAAATTGTTTTTAAAAATAGAAGACAATCATTTTTTTGTCCCTACCAGACAGAATATACTGGGTCTTAATGCAAAAGCAGTTCCATATAGTGTCTTCTGCCTCCTTCCGTTTGTCAACAATCCCTGAATTTTTTTCCCTTTTAAACAAAACCTCAACCAACATGCCTAGTAGAACTATTGACATGTTTCTGAATCTCCTTTCTCCACCCTAGTTGTTACCACAATGGTTTAGACTCAGCATCTCCCTTAAAGTGTTTCAGTAGCCTGGGATCCTTCTGGTTTCTCTGTTCTAAAACGTAGTCATGAGACACTCCACTCCTCCCACAAGCCTATATTTGTTCTTTCTTCTCAAGAAAAAGTAAGTTCAAACAAGTTAACTTTACTTATGAGGTTATTAACTGTTGGACCCCAGACCACCACCATAGCTCTTTATCTTCTTTTTAAAGATTTATTTATTTTATTACATATCTCCCCTTCCCCCCGCTGCGGCGACGCGCCGAGACTGGTCACTGCGCAGGCATGGCTTTCCCCGCTTGTAGGCGGCTTCTGCTTCCATTCACAGCCGTCTTTCAGTTCGCGGGTGGCTGGCTGTGCTCCATTCGTGGGCGACCTGCCCTGTCCGTGGCGGCTTTTTGCCCTGCCCACGGCGGCTCTGGCCCGCCCATGGTGGCTTGCCATTCTCAAGGCGGTCTGCCTGCTAGGAGAGGTCCCTGGGAACCGAACCCGGGGCCTCCCATGTGGTATGCCGGTGCCCTATCCACTGGGCTATCGAGCCGGCCCTCTTTATCTTCTGTTGTACAAAAGTCTCACCACTTACTCTGAACTCATTGGCCCCTTTTATAACTCCATGCCTTTTCATATAATGTTTTTTTTTAAAGAAACTTTAGATTATATAAATGTTACATCAAAAATATAGGGGATTCCCATATACCCTATTCCCTACCCCTCCCACACTTTCTCCCATTAACAACATCTTTCATTAGTTTGGTACATTTGTTACAATTGATAAACCCATATTGAAGCATTTCTATTAACCACGGTCTATCGTTTACATTATAGTTTACACTTTGCACCACACAAATTTTATAGGTTTTGACAAAATATATAAATGGCCTATATCTGTCATTGCAAAATGTCATGCAGGACAATTTCCATATCCAAAAATGCCCCATGTTATACCTATTCTTTCTTCTCTTCCCCTCAGAACCTCCGGTGGCCACTGCCTTTATATCAATGGTACAAGTTCTTCCATTGCTAGAATAATGTTCTTTTGACTAGAATGTCTTTCTATCCTCCTATCACATCTATACATGCTCTACCTGGCAAACTCCTACTTACTATCTAATATGTGGCTGAAAATGCATATATGAGTATATGCAACTTTCTGTCTTCATCATGGTAGTTATTTTCTACATCTCTTTTTTCATAGAATTTGGGCCATGTCTCTGTTTTGGCAGTTATCCCATGGAATTTAAGTCTTCTTCCATGTCTTCCCTCTTCATGGAGCCTGATATCCTTGGGGGCAAGAATCTTTTCCTAGTCATTTGTATGGCTCCTACCACAGTGTTTGGCAAAGGGTAGGCATTTGATCAGTGTATATTTAGTAAATGAATGAATGGTGAATGAATGAATGTTTCCATAATATGCTTAAGCTCCCAAAGAGAAGTGACTGAGGGTCCTTTCACTGACTAGGTCTCATTCATTTTACTAGCTGTCTATTATAATTTGATACTTAAATGCTGCAAAGAGG